>JAJOOF010017273.1:0-37501 GCA_029582545.1 Solanum lignicaule | reverse complement strand
AATCAATATATATATATATATATATATATATATATATATATATATATATATTATACTACCTTATAAACATGAACTCTCTAACTTGAATGTTAAGATACTATAGCTTAAAGTTGTGATTTCTCCTATGAGTCGTGATCTTTCAAAAGGGTTGCGACTTTTCAAAAGGGTTGTGACTATTCCAAAGGTTTGTGAATTTTACAAAGAGTTATCACTTTTTTAAAAGATTGTGACTTTTCTAAAGAGTTGTGACTTTTTGAATTAGATGTGAGCTTTCTAAAGGGTTGTGCTTTTTCTAATAAGGCACAATAAGAACATGGTCATACTACTTTTATTGGCTATAAATAGAGGTTTCCCTCATATTTTCAAACTTTAATTTTTCTAAGTTTTCTATTTTTGTTCTTCTTTTCTTAGAACACCAAATTTAGAACATACTCCTTAATGATTCGGTGGGTCATTTTTTTGGAGAGTGTTACGAATTTACTCCCTCCGTTTCACAAAGAGTGGCCTAGTTTGACTTGGCACGGAGTTTAAGAAAATAAAGAAAACTTTTGAATCTTGTGGCCCTAAATTAAAGTATGTCAAATATACAAAATTGTCCTTTAATCTTGTGGTCTTAAACATGCCACATGGAAAGATGAAAGTAAAATGTAACCAAAAAAGGAAAGGGGCCATTCTTTTTTAAACAGACTAAAAAGGAAAGGAGGTCATTCTTTTTGAAATGGAGGGAGTACTATTTTTCCCTCCCAATATCAACCCCGAATCTTCTATGATCGAGTTATAAAAGTTTTTTTGAAATTTGAGTTAAAAGTTGAGAATTTGGTAAGTTTTGAGTTTAAAAGGCTAATATTGTTAAGAAAGTAGTTTTTGAAGTCTTTTAGAGTTTCGAGCGTCAGAATGAAATTCCATCGGTTCCATCAGTCCTAAAATATGAAATTTGAGTGGTGAGAGATGTCGGTTTCAGTTTTCGAGTCTTTTTGAGGATTTGAGGTCCTAAGTTGTGCATTTGTAGAAATTTTGCCTTTGGATTGACTTTGGTAAACATCCAGGATTTGGATGCTCGGTTCAGAATTCCAAGAGTTCTGCTAGATTTGGAGGATAATTTTAGGGCTAAATGAGGTTTTGGTTAATTTTTTAGAGGTCTCGAGCTTGTTATAGCCTTTTTAGGCTTGAGTTAGTTTCTTGTGGTTTTCACTAATGTCGGTTCAAGGAGACCTTAGATTAATATTTTGATAGTTCCATTAGGCTCAGAACGTCGAGTATAATTGATATGCATATGTGGTTTTTGTGTACGTGGTTTCGAGTGAATCCTAAGAGTCCTTTCGTTGCTTTGAAAGTTTGTTGTGTTTTATGGGGCTAGAGGCTTCACTTTCGCTAAGGTCGTGTTGCTTAAGCAACCTTCTCTTAAGCGAAGGACCTTCCGCTTAAGCAAAGGCCACGATTTTTGTGGGGTTCACTCCTGGTTGCTTTTGCGAGACGTGGGACAGTTTTTGGCCTGCTATTTTTAGGATTAAGCCCCCATTTTCCAATTTTGAGCTTGGGGATCCCTTGGCAGCGATTTTGGAAAGATTTTCTTGTGCAAAATCATTTGGGATAGGCTCTATAATCCTAAACCTTCATTTCCCTTTGATTATTTATGTGTCTTAATATCAAATATGAGATTTTGATTGGTGAATGATGAGGTTTTTTAAGAACTCAAGTTCTTACATAAAATGGAGATTTAGAACTAATTTTAAGTCCTTTTTCGAAATGAGTTTCCCCAATGAGTTCCTAAAGCATTGAGTAATGTTTTCAAGTATTAAATTTTTTATTCAAACCTATATTTTGGAATTGGATTTGGAGTTGATTGACCAATTTCTCTATAAAATTGATGTGGAAAGTGTTGTTTCCGAAAAGTGATTGTGAATGCTTCCTTGTCTATAGATTTTGCGGCTTTAAAAGTTAATCGGAAGGGGAAGACTCAACTATTGGAGTGATTTTTGATTGATTTAAGGCAAGTAATCTCTTAAACCTTGTATTCTAGTAGAATTTGTGTACTTCCTTCATTGCTTGTGTATTGGGTTAATGGGGATGAGGTGAAGGGTTTAATTGTCCACATGATGTATCTAAATGAATAAAAAGGGGTTGAAATGAAAAAGGTTATGTGATGAAAATGATGATGTTAATTTCTATCTTGTGTCATTATTGATTGATTGTTGAAATGTTTGAAAGCATGAATGTGGACTTGAATTGTGTGAATTTTTGTATCTTCTATGTGGTATGATATTGCTTGTGTTTGCATTGATCTCTGAACACCGTGATGAGACATGTGATGATTATGATGCCGAGGTCTTTGCCAACATATGTTATTACGTCGAGATCATTTCTAGTGAGTGTCTATAAGGCCGAGGTCTTTGCTGGCAAGTGTTATTAGGCTGAGGTCATTTTTGGGGAGTGTCTATGAGGCCGAGGTCTTTGCCGTTGAGTGTTATTCTGTCGAGGTCATTTCCAAAAAATGGTTATAAGGCCAATGGAAAATGGTTCCGACGAGAGATTGACTATTATGACTTAATGCATTTGATGCTTATATGTGACTTGGTTGCTAATTATGATTGATATACTTGTTGTGTGTGACTGAACTACTCGACATTGAGATTAACTTATTAATTCATTTTATTGTTGGATAGTAAAGATTAAACTATGGATATTGGGCCTGGTGAGGCGCATATTACGGAATCGTTAGGTTGGGCTGATTTCTGTAGACGTTGTAGTTTAAGGAGGTTCAGTTGGAGTTGTTGAAGGAAGCTGATGGAACATGTCAAAGACACAAGTTCCACGAAGTTGACTGACGAGTTAGAGTTAGAGTTACACTAGAACTAGACTACTAAATCCTAATTTATATACAAGTCTATATTTTGTACGACTAAAGTTGATGTAGTTGACTAGGATAAGGTGTAAGTAATATATTTTTGTTGTATTAGGATTTCTAGTGTAGCTAGTATAGGACTCTTCTCCTATATAAGGAGTATGTAACTCAATCATTCAACTATAAATACAATCCTTGATTTCTCCATACTTACGTGAGATTTCTACATGGTATCAGAGCATTAAAGTGTTTCCTCTCTTTAACGTATTAGATCAAAATCAAAACAACCACAATATCGAACTGCAATGGCCCTTTCTACCAACACTCTTTCGACCTCTTCACTTCATCATCTTATTTCGTCCTGTTTCATTAAACTTAAACCAACGAACAATATTATATGGAGAACACAAATGTCTCAATTGATTCAAGTGATGAGATTAACCTACCTCATCAGAGAACCACCTAAAGGTACCTGTTCCACTGGACAGACTACTGAGAAAGTTCTAGCAGGCGAGAAGGGTGCAGACGAAAACAACATTATTGATGACTGGGAGGAGAAGGGCGTGTTGCTAATGAGTTGGACGTCAAGTACCTTGACAGAACAAAGTATGTACTTGAACGTAGGTTGCTCAACTACCAAAGAGATGTGGGAATGGTTGGAAGAAGCTTATCTTCAAGCAACAAAAGATAAGGAGTTCCAGCTCAACAACAACTGCAAAGTGTGGAGCTAGGAACCAAAACAATTGTCGAATATATTAAGGAATTCAAAGGCATATGTGATGGTCTTGCAGCCATTCACAAGTCTATAGATAAAGATAGAAAATTGATTAATTTTGCTAGAGGTCTAGGTCTTAAGTACAAGACCTTCATCACTGTCATGCTAAGTAAGGAACCATATCCTACTCTTAATCAATTTGTTAATGCTCTCAGAGGTTTTGATATGAGGGAGGATGAAAAAGAAGTGCCCCAACAAAAGCAAAACATGGCATTCTCTGCCCAAAGGGGCAAGGGAAGAGGAAACTACTCTTAAAGAAGAGGAAACAATAACTTCAATTCTATAGGAAGAGGTTTTAATCCTGCGGGACTAGGAACTGGTTCTTATAACAGAAGAAATGGACCAGGTCCTCAGAACAGTCTGTCAAGTGGAAGTTATGAGAGGAACAATATTGATGCGTGTCAAATTTGTGGTAAGAATAACCATACTTCTCTTAAGTGTTTTTACAAATGGGATTATCTTACCAAGTCGCAGATGAGCTACCACAAGCATTGACTGCTACTAATCTACAAAACACTACTAATGACACCTTGTATGTGGACACAGGAGAAAGTAGCCATATGACACATAACTCAGGTGTCCTAATTGATCTTAAACACTAAAATGGACTAGATAAAATCATTATTTGGAATGGGTCAATGTTAGACATAACACATGTTGGGAATATATCCGGATCAGGTCTAAAATTAAATGAAGTTCTTGTAGTCCCTAAGATTAATAAAAATTTACTCTCTGTTAGTAAGCTTGCAAAGGATAATTGTTGCACTCTTGAATTTGATGAAACTAACTTTGTTGTAAAGGAAAAGAAGACAAGGACACTGCTGGCCAAGGGATCTAAAAGGAATGGACTCTATGCTTTGGACGATAACAATCTCTATGAATTAACTGTTGCACACAATTGGAACACGTCAGACAACATGTAGCATACTAGATTAGGACATCCTAGTTTGAAGTCATTAAAAGTTTTGAATTGTAATAGTTGCATCAATATTAGTAGTTGGAAAAAAATGTCTATTGTTTGTTCTAGTTGTCCATTGGGAAAGAGTTGTAAACTTTCATTTGATTTGAGAAATAAAATTGAGAAAGAACCTTTATTGAAAATCCATTGTGACTTATGAGGACCTGCTCCTGTCGAATCTTCCCAACATATAAATATTATGTCGTTTTTGTTGATGATCACACGAGATATACATAGATTTATCCATTGAAAAAGAAATTTGAATTCTTTGAAGTCTATGTAAAATTCAAGAAAATTGTGGAAAAATAATTTTCTAAAGAGATAAGATCTTTCAGTGTGATGGAAGAGGTGAGTTCATCCAAACAGACTTCATCAAGAATTTGGAAGATTGTGGTATTGTGAGACATATTTCATGTCCTAACACACCTAAATAAAATGGAGTTGCAGAGAGAAAACATAGACATATTGTGGAGACTGGATTAACTTTACTACTTCATGCTAACCTACCTTTGTTTCTATGAGTTGAGGCTTTCCTCACTTCAGTATTCCTAATTAATAGACTGTCTTTCTTAGTCATAAATATGGTGACTCCATTTGTTAAGTTATATGGGGAACAACCTGATTACAATAGCCTAAAAGTGTTAAGGTATAGATGTTTTTCATATATCAAGGGTAGCAACAAGTTCAATCAAAAGACTTACCCTTGTGTGTTGACACCAAATTTTGTTCTGATATTTCTAAAGTTAATACTTTTTAAGTATTTATTTTTTAAATAGTTCAAAATACATGTTTTGCCATATTTTTAATGCAATTTGTTGATAATTATCCTTATTCTCAAAATAATAGGATTTTTATCGGTTAATTTTGTTTATATTATTTTGTCACAGTCGATTGAATACGTTTAAATATTTGTTCATTTTTTTATAAAATCACTATGTTTGTTAAAAATTGTAATTTTTACATGTCATTGGTTACTTTCATTACATTTTTTATATTCATTTTCTCTGTTACATTTGTTAATATTTATTTTGATATTTTGCACAATTCAAGAATTCATTCTGATATAGATCACATTTCATACACATATATTTTATTTATCGATGGTTTTGATCCACGATTTTAAGATAATGATATTATACTATTGATAATTTTTAATTCCCTATTTAAAGAATAATTTGTTATTAGATTAAAGGGTGATGAAATATATTTTAGATTAGGGTTGAGAATATTCAGATTTTTATTGATATCACTTTTCATTAGTTTCCGGTGACCACCAACCCGGATTCCGGCCAAGCTCCTGTTAACCGCAAAACCCCATTTGTTGTCTTCCCCAACTCACGTTGCTCCCCTCTTCTCCATTGTTATCAGTTAGCCCTTGAGCTCTACCCTTTTCACCATTTATTCCAGTGAGCTCCTGAGTTCGCCACACCAGCCTCCGACCACCAGAACCTCGACACACCCAACAAAAACCCCGATCCAAAACAACACCACCAGCACACAAACGACCCCAACTCCATCAGAAATTACCACCAGAAAACTGACCCAACCTTCTCCAACCAAACAACACCGGAAACCAGCTCACAAACCACCTCCGTTCCCATTTTTTCCGGCCAGCAACTTCAAATCAACAACAACACACCCGACCCCATTTTTTCTTCCTTTCCTCCGCCGAACCCACTGTTCCAAACAGCACCACAAACAACCCCCAGAACTCCGACCAGACCCCTTTCCTCCTCCTCGTCTCCGGCGAAATAGAGCTTGAAGCTCCAAACGGACCAGAACATCACCAGAAACCAACTCCGTTTTCCTTTATTCTCAACCTAACAACCAGACCAAACACCTCTTTGTTTTTCTCCATTTTCCAGTGAAATAGTCACCGAAAATGGCACCAACACCGCTGCCAGTCCCATTCCCCTTCCCCTTTTCACGTTTTCTTCTTCTTTTCACAAGCGTTTAGGCTCGATGGCGAACGTGAACCAGTCCTTAAGCTCCCAGACCAGCAAATCAACAAATAACAAACAATAATTCCATTTCCGGCCAACTCGCGGAACTCCGTTGAGCTCAAAATAGCAGCCAACTTCAACCTGAAACAACCACAAGCCGCCGATTCTGTTCCCCGCTTTGCCTTCCATCTCTGTCAAATCTCACTGGAGAATCCATCACAAAGAGTAATATTCATGTCTCTTTTTTATTATTATTATTTGTTTCTTTATAATATTAGGCTATTATTTTATCTATATTCTAACTGAATTAAATGATTCTCTTATTTATTTATTTAGTTTTAGTCATTATATTTACATCTTCAGTGATTATTTTTTTGTCAGAATTGGTTGATATATTAATGTTCCAATGTTGCCTGCTCATTTAATTTATTTATTTATTTTTGCTTTTGATTTATTGATAGCATGTCTTATTTTATTTTTTTCTTCTTTTCCTAAGAATTTCCAGCGAATAACCTTAGATTTCATTAGTATTATTGTTTTGTTATATTGTTATTAGCATACTTCTATAATCAGTAGGTTGTTGCTATTGTTTTGCATATTTTACTATTGAGTTTATATGATATTATATGTTATAATTTGAAAATTAGCTAATGAGAAAATCTCTCCGTTAATTTTGGAGGTCTCCCAAATATTAAAAGACAGAAATTTAGTTTAAGTTCATATATTTTGTTTGTTAAAAATGGTCGATGAAGAAATTACCGTCGATTTTCAAGGCTTTCCATGTTAATAAGACAAATTTTTATTTTTAAATTATTATTTGATTTATTCATTACTAACACTTTTACTAAGTGTCTTTACAGATACACGAAGTTGCTTCCCACTGAAGCTATCCAAATGAAGTTTGAATTATACTCTTTATTCATTATTTTGTACTTATCGATGTTAGGCAAAACTTAGGTCGTTTTTTTTATTATTGTTTCATTTTATTACATGTGTATATCACTTGTTTATTATACTTGTATATTTGTTTTTATCTCCTCCTCAATTTAAAAATATGAATTCAGTCGGAACCCACAAATGTGGATTTCAAAGAATGTATAATACCTTCCCTTCAGAATAACTTGAACCATTTACCTAGAATCAATTGGTTTCGTAGACATTTTTTTAAGTTAATTAATTAATTGATTTTCTAGTTTTTCTAAAATTAGGTGGCGACTTCCTTTTACCCCATTTATCCTTTTTAAAATTCTATTTATTCTTTAAAAAATTAAATTACTATTTTCTAATTGAGTCACCGCGACGTTGCGTCCTCTCACGGAATGTCAACAGTGTGTTCATAGGGTTGATATATCGTGAGTTTACGGTATTTTTGATGCATTTCACTTAGAAGTTGTGTGTGTCCAAGGCTATATTGTATTAGAAATAATGTGTTTTGTATCATGTTTGCTGGAAATAAGCTTGGTACGCAGTTGATAGAGATGGCAGCTGAAAATATGCAAAAGTAGCAACCTACGGAGTGACCCATGAACCGTAGGTGTTGTGACAGGCCCTCATTGGGCAGGCTTGGATGGATCATCAGGGAATACTGACCAAGTGTGGAACTACGAAGCGACTGACAGACAATAGGTTGACCCACGGGCCGTCCTGCACATCCGTTGATGAGTTCAGAGAGTTAAAGTTCTGGTACCTGATGAAAAGTCCCAAGTGTGGAGCAACGGAAGAGGACCCACGAACCATGGATCGACCAAGGGTTCATCCTGCATGTCTGTTGTATCAGATCAGAGAATAAAGGTTCCAACCCTTGCTGAAAAGTTCCAAGTGTTGAACCACGGAGGATGACCCACGGACCGTAGGTCGACCCACGGTCCGTAGGTCGAGTCGTCAATAGAAACCTCGTCCAGACTGCTTATTTCCTTATTTTATTTCCTTTTTGTTTAGAACATGTTTTTCTATAAATAGGGCATGTAGACCTCGTTTTTGGAGGGTTAGAAAATTTAACTTTGCAATTCAATTGGAGATTTCAAGTTTCATCTACTCTAAACATAAGTTCATGAATTCTTCTTATCAAACCATGAATTGTGTTCTTCCAAGAATGAGTAGTTAAATCCACAACTAGGGTTGTTGGAACCCTGAACAATTAACAACGTATGAATAATAATTAAGTAATTATTGAATAGTGTTTATGCATGTATTGATACTTTTTTCACTTATAAGTCTATTTAACTGTGGCCAATGTTATAACTCGTCTCGTTCCTACTTATCGGACCAAGGAGGTAATGAATTAGAAAAGAGTTATCAATAGAGATTTAGTTGATACTATCTAATATAACCGATGTATTTGAGAGGGCTACAAATTTCGTACACGACTACCAGAGTACGACTACTGCAAAGACTCTAGATGACCTGAAGGATTGGCTAGCACCCCTGATTTCTAACACCGCCCCAAGGTGGATTGAGACCGAAACGCCTAAACATAGCAACTTGGTACTGGTTTGGATTCATCAGCAGCACAGTCATGCCGTTGCAGAATGAGTCCATTTTTCACCACCTAAAGGCGGCCTGTCTCGGGTCTATCATAGCTAGGAAGTGGCTAAATTTGGGATTGATTATTGAGTAGGAGATGGCCATGAGGGCCAAAGAACGCCAAACGTCCAAGTCCTTTTCAGTACTGATCACAGAGTTGTGTCGTCGGGCCAGAGTTCCTCGTGATGAGAAGAGGGATGTTGAGGTTACACCCACATCCTCCACCGACATCCGGCGCATAAAGGCCGAGTACACAGGACGAGGCCGATAGGAGGAGAGCAACTCCGGTGGATACATCCTCGGAGGTTGATATCGATAGATTACCTATAGAGGTAGCCTTGCCTACTCCGGCCTCCAGGCCTTCACGTACTTCTAGTTCCAAGTTCCACTCCTTCTGAGGCCCCAAGTTCTTCTGCTGCTCTCTCGCTCCCTAGATCTGTTGCTGGTACTACTACGTCCAAGAGTTCAATTACCCAGGCCATGCTTCCAAGATCGGGCATCTAGCCCACTCTACCGATGTGCGTGCTTCCCGGCTAGAGGTAGCGGTTTGCTGGATGATTGAGAGATCTATTACTACTGCACTGACACCTCTCAGGGCTTGTGTTGATGCCCTCACAGCGAGAGTAGAGGTTTGTGTGAGAGGGTCAGGTGTTATTGATGAGGCGATGACTTTGAAAGCTGATGTTTCTGAGTTGAGGAAGGATGTGGACAGCTGAAGCCCACAAACTTCACTTCGCTATTTGGGACGGATGAGATCCCAGATGACCCGAATGCAGATGTCCCAGCCTGTGTTTAAGTGCCTTCGACTACCACCGGCGATGTTACTATGGCTGATGTTACTGCTGCTGAGTCTAAGGTCGAGACAGATGAGGAGCAGCTTGAGGTGCGAGATGTGGCTGTTTATGAGAACCTGGATGACTTATAGGGTGCTATGTTCGAGACTGCTAGACAGGCCTCCTTGAGAGATACTTCTATGGCAGGCTCCAGTGAAGCCAAGGCTGATGAGACACCAGGCACTGATGCCCAACCTCAGAGTGTGACCCTGGGCACTGATGCCCTGATAGACGAAGTGAGTGAGATGCAGACGTCACCCCAGGCTTAGTTTTGCACGATGATTTTTCCCCTCCCTCTTTGTTATCTTGTTATACTTTGTTTTGTTTTAGTTGAAATTGAGGACAACTGCTTATTTTTGTTGGGTGGAGTGAGGTATTTCCACACCTACCTCTTGTGATATTGATTTTGTTTTGTGAATATTAGGCTTATTTTGTTTATATATATATATATATATATATATATATATATGACTTGATTTTGATCTTGTGGATATTTTAGCTTGTGGCCCATTGTTTTGAATGAAAATGGTTTGGAACCTAATTTAAAATTTTGCCACCACTTTTGTGTGTGATTGTGGTTGTTGTACGAATTTGAGTGTCGATTGTGATCAATACTGATGACTCAAATAGTGCTCTTAATTGAATGAAATGAACGTGTGGCTACGATGAGGCAAACGAAGTTATATAGACAATATGTGAACTTTTAGCATCTCATTATGACTAGCCAGTTCTCGAATGAGTCTCTTGTGATGAACATTAAACACTAGCTAGAAAGTGTGGAGTCTTATTTGATATTGGTACCAATGCCTTGTGTGATGAGATTACATTGAACATTGTGTGTTATGACACCTAGAATTTGCCCCGTTGGTCCAGTTGATTGAGTGATGCAAGCACTTGAAATGATCTTAGGCAAAAACTTTGAAGAGTGAACCAATTTGACAATATACCTCTTTTGTGGCAACCTTGTGAGATATGTGAACCTTGCTTGGTCCCCTTTGAGCCTTACCCCTTTTCTTGGAAGAAACTTGAGCAATTGTGACCTCTCTTTATCCATTCATCCATAACTTTCATGAAGTATAGTTTGTTTAAATAGCCAACTTAGGCCAAAGTCCTAAGTTGGGGTGTGTGTGAAAAGAAAAGAAAAGTCAAGAAGTGTGAGAAATCCCCCTTGTGTGATGGCTTTGAAAAAGATGGAACCCTTCCATGTAAAAAAGAAGAAAGAAAAGAAAAAGACCAAAAAAGTTGTGAAATAAAGTAGAGTAAATTGCAAAAAAATGGGGTATCCGGTAGTTCATATGAAGTTGAATAATGGGGTGGATTAAGAGCTTGTTTGAAATATTAAAGAAAAGGAAGAAAGTGATGTCCAGACCATACTTCATGAAAGTAGAAACCACTGAGCCTAAATGACCATACCTTTACACTCAGCTCTGTTACAAACGGTGAAAAAACCTTTGTGATCTTGAGTGAGCTAAAACAAATGTTGATTGGAAAATAAGGGCAAGTCTATGGTTGAAGTCATGCATGTGTTCATTTTTGTGAGTGTGAGAGTTGTATGTGATTCCGAAACCTTAAACTGTTGGGAAATTTTGTGTGATTATGGAATCATCTTTGTTGTGAGGGCATTTGAGTATCTTTGTTGAGCTTGAACTTGCATTTGAATCAAGTATGGTGAACTTGAGCATCTTTGATAAGGGTGAGTCACAATTAGAATCTTTGAGTGCACAACTGATCATTGTATGAGTAATTTGAACCTTGTTGTGTGCATTCATGTTGAGTCTTATGCCTCACTATTTGAGATATCCTTATTGAACTGATCTTGAGTTTTACTTGAGGACAAACAAAAGTTTAAGTTGGGGTATTGATGAGTCTGAGATTTGGACTCATTTAGGGCTTTGTTTTGATAGTTTTAGTGTCCTCAAATGCCTAATCTAGATATAAACTGATGTTAAAAGCTTGATTTTCAAGTATGTGTGCTAAGGAGCAAGGCAAGGACGCTAATAGGCAAAAAGGAACAAACAAGCTGAAGAAGTGGAGAAAGGCGAGCCTGGTGATTGCCAAGACCACTTAGCGACTCGTTGAGTAGTACTTCAATCTGCCTAAAGTTCCAGCCCACAGGGACGAAACCAAGTCAGCGACAGGAATCGGCAGTCGGCAAATCGCCGATCAGTTCCGCGATGAGAAGACGGATCACCCAAAGTTACAGGACTTGAGGATGCTAAGAACCAATGCATAACGGCGAGAGAAAAGAGAAAAGGGCGATTTTCCGAACCACTCGGCGAACCCGACTTACCTCGCCTAATGGTCTTTCGTGCCTAATTTTTGCCAACTATAAATTGAATTTTGAACTATAAATTGAGGAGCTTGTTACCATCTAGAATAGTTTTCTTTTGAGTTTGAGAGTTTCATTGGAGACTTTAAAGCTTTTTTTAGACTCTATTCGGAGGATTTGCAAGTGGGTTACTAATTTTATTCAATTTGGAACATTGTAAAGGCTTGAATACTCTTACCCAGTTGATGGCTAATCGATTTGGTAACCATTTTTATCTTTTTATGATGTTTGGCTAAAACCCCAATTCTTGGGTGTAATCATGTGATTATGGGTTGAATTACTGTGTGGGTATTGTTAATTACTAGTTTAATGTTATGTTGAAGTGGGTTTAATCATTAGCTGAAGTTTAATTTATGAATTGTAGTTGCAGTTCTAATTTTTTTTTATTAGCTTGCGAGAGAGAGAGGTTTTGGAATCAAGGCTTTTGATTAATGGTTTGTGGGTATTGGGTTGATATGGGTTCAGCTCGAGAGAGTGAATCCTAAACTCAATCCTATCTACCTAGCTTGAGTTGTGGATGAGTTAAGGTGTGGGCTGCTCTTAATTGCAATGTTTGTTGATGTTCGAGAGAAATCACTTGAATTGGGATAGTTGTTCGAGAGAAAGCTATTTCACTCATAGTCTAGCCTACCCACTGATATTTAGCTAGTTATTAGTAGTTTCAATTACCCATATAGTGAAATTTGCCTATAATCAATCACATTCTGAGAATTCCTCTTTATATTGTTGTTTGATTGCGTCATAGCTATTAATTGCAAACCAAAACCCCCATTTGACATTCATATAACCCCCTTTAGACTTGTTTTCATGTCTTTTTGATAATTTCTATGCCTATAACTATTTAGACCATATTTGTACTTCATAACTGAATTTAAACACGTACGCTTCATGTGGGTTCGACCCCAACTCTTTGTTGGATTTTATACTGCTTAACGATCGTTTGCACCTAGAATTGGATGAAAGTGTGTTTGAAACGTTAATCAATTATGAATTTTCCAAAGGAATGTGACTTTTCCAAAGAGTTGTGACTTTTTTCGAAGGGTTGTCACTTTTTCAAAGAGTTGTGGATTTTCTGAAAGATTGTGACTTATTTAAAGAGTTATGGATTTTTCGAAAGGTTGTGACTTTTCTAATAAGGCATAATAACCAATAGTTCATACTACACTTTGTTGGCGATAAATATAAGGGTTCTCTCCATTTTTAAACCACAAAATCTCTAAGTTTTCTATTCTTCTTTTTCATAATACCCAATTTAGTACATATTCTATATCTCAGACAATATTTTTTAAGCAACTTTATAGACCATCCAATTTATTGGTTATCTCAAAGAAGTTGGATAAGGACTAATAGAAAAAGTCTTAGGCCAAATCCTACAAAAATTTTATACTGTATTTATTTTATTAGAAAATATATTTAAAGGAGACAACTTTTCACATTGAAGAACTGTGAGTTTTCCAATGGGTTATGACTTTTTCAAAGAGTTATAACTTTTTTGAAAGGTTCTGACTTTCCTATATCGGCCAATCAAGAATGCTTAAAAAGTTTTCATAATTAACAACACAAAAGTAACTCAATAAAAATTCATGAAAGATAAAACTTTACATATCAATGAATAAAATACTTATGTAAGTTGTCCGACAAAGTGATAACAGAAGGGGAAACCCCACAAAAAGAAGCAGGTACGAACCAAAAAACTATCATGGTTGTGATTAGTTGTTCAAGAATTGAGCAGTTGAAATAGTTTTTATTTTGATATGTTGAATGGAGAAAAATACTATAAGGAGATTATAGTTTTGTTTCTTTTCGTTTTTTTTTTGTGAAAATACAAAGTAGACTTCTAAGAAATTGGTGAAGTTCCACAGAAATTTGGGATGAAATTTTTCACGAAGAAGAAGATACAACAACGCTTATGATGTTCCTAGTTTTTATAGATAGTTCTTGAAGAGGCACAACCGAAAAGGATACAAAATTTTGAAGGGACGCAAGATTTGAAGAAACAGGTTAAAGGTAAAAATAAAATAGGGGTCAAAAACATAAAAGTACGAAGGAAAACGTAAAAGTAAATTTGTGAATTCTATGGATGTCACGTAGGCAGGCATATGATTCTCTTATATATATATATTAGAAAATTGCGGAGAGATTGAACCTTCTTAAGTCTTCTAGAAAATCATACAAGTGTTATCGATTCATTCATAAATTGACTTATCATTACTTTATTTGGTTTTAGTGAGGAAGTTCTCTCCTTTGCACCCTTTCTAGAATGTGGTATTGGTTACTAGGTGTTTTCAGTGTATATTATTGCTTTGTTGGCTATGGTAAGTTTTCACAGTTTATCAAAAAATATTTAAATCTACATATAATAATGAAGTTAGGAATATAAAAAGTGATGTGACACCTCTCTTTACACAATAAATACAATTGGCTTTGTTTTCCATATTTATCTCTACTTTTTCCCTATATATGTATTATATTTTAAAAGATTACTTCTTTAACTTTATAAATCAATACTACTTTAAAAACATGAACTCACGAACTTGAATATTAAATTACTATGATACCCCCAACTTAAAACTCTCAATTTAGTGTATCCTCTATGTTTTATGTTTTATATCTTATCTATTTATTTGTTCTTTATTATATTAAAAGATGATACTTTTTCAAATTGACTGGTAGTGACTTCTTCTATGGATTGAGATTCTTTTTAAAGAGTTGTGACTTTTTTGATGAGTTGTTACATTTCCGAATGATTGTAATTTTTCTAAAGGGTTATTACTTCTCTAATAAGGCACGATAAACTTTTTGCATACTATCCTTTCTTGGTTATAAATAGAGAAATTTCTCACATTTTTAAACTAAATTTTTTTCTAAGTTTTATATTCTTCATCACCTTCTTCTTAAAACAAGGAAGATTGTGAAAAAATTTCAATTATGCAATTATAATAGTTTTTATCGATAAATTAGATAGATCAACAAAAATTGATGCAACGAGGAGAATGAAATAAATCAACTCCAAACGAGAATACTATATAGATAATTAATGTGTACTCATTTTCATTGATATAAATGTACTTTTGCAACAACTTTTCCTTGTCAAGAAGTTCAATGATTTTTTGTTGCATAAACTACATCTTGGTGTTCAAGCTGTGAAAAGTCTCAAACTGTTGCAGAAACATGATTTGATAAAAAACTTGTTTGAAGAGTCCAAACTAGATATAGTAAGTACTCCTCTGTTTCCAATTTGTTTGTTGTACTTTTATTTTTATTCTATTTATAATAATATGTTCTTTTTTTGTTAGGGGGAGGGGACAATTCTTTAATTCTCACGCTTCATGTTACATGTTTAAGGCCACAAAATTAAAATATATTTTTGTATAGTCTACATATCCTTAAATTAAAAGTCTTCTTTATTTTTTAAAATTTTTGTATCAAATTAAAATTAGATACACACACACACACACACACACACATATATATATATATACACACACACTACCTCAAAAGTATGAACTCCCTATATTAAATGTTAACTTAATATAATACAACTGACTTAAACACAAATTTTAGTATATCTTCAATATCATATAGTATAAATAAATTTATATATATATATACACACACACTACCTTAAAAGTATGACTACCTATCTTAAATGTTAACTTATTATAATACACCCAACTTAAACACAGATTTTAGTATATCTTCCATATTTATATTATATTATATTAATTTATTTATACTATATAATATTATATTAAAAGCAGACATTTTTTTCACATTGAATGGTCGTGACTTTTCAAAAGAGTTATGGCTTTTTCGATGAGTTATGACCTTCTCAGAAGATTGTGACTTTCTAAAAGGATGTGATTATTTTCGAAGGTTGTAACTTCGCCGAAGAGTTATGACTTTTCCGATGAGTTATCACATTTTCGAAAGGGTCGTGACTTTTCTAAAGGTTTGTGACTTTTCTAAAGAGTTATGACTTTTTCTATAAGACACAATAAACTCCTCCTACTAATCCTCCATTTCGTCCTTGTAACGACATGTTCCCGTCATTATAGAAAATCCATCTGGTAAAGAATTTGGATCAGAAAACTTTTTCGAAGTAACTTGAGAATTCCTAGCCTAGTTCAGATTTGGACAAAATTCGAGTAAGTAAGGTCTACGGTGATCTGGTAACGAATGAGAGATCTAATTATGAATTTGATCACATGAGTAGATATCTATGACGCTAAGGAACCCGTACGACTTTACGAAATTGAATTCGACCGAGTAGAACTCCTGAAACTAATCTTAGCGTGAATGGGTAGTTTCAGAGTATCATGGGTTGAAGGTGTGTTGTGAAATGGGGGATTGAAACTCTAAACTTGACTCTATGTTTCCGTGCAAGCCGCCAGGGCGAGATTATTCCCACCAAGGCGAGGCCACTGTGGCGGGATGGGGGTTGCCATAGCGGGCCAGTCGCGACTTAAGTCGGCATTAAACCCCAAAAACGCTATTTTCTGCAAATTTCGTTCTTTAGAGCTAAGAGATGAGCCAAGGATATTTATTGAAGATTTTTTACCTCTTCTAGCACTAAAGGTAAGGATTATACTCCCCTAATCTATTTTTCGATCCATTGAACTTAGAATCTTGATTATATATTGTTGGGGGAGGGTTTTTGAACTGAATTGGATGGTGGGAAAAAGCCCTAGCTGCACCTTAGGATTATGAGTTAGGTCTCGGGTTTTGAGTTTGTCATAATCCAGGTAATTAGACCTTAATTATTGATCCTCGTATTGAATTGATTGTTTGTAGACCTAGAACAAGCGGAAAGAGTATGAAAAGGGAAGAATCAAGTTTCTAAGGAGGATTCAAGCTTGTTTTTGAGGTAGGTGATGGTTTGATTTCATGTTTGTGTGATGTATGCTAGTGTTTGCTTCATTGTAATGCATGTATGTATGCGAATGTTGCACTATTGATCACATCAAATGTGAATAAGTATGAACCAATGATTGTATGCCATGAATCAACATTTGATTGCATGATTATGAAAATGTACATTGTGATTGTGATTTTGGCTTGTTGAATGGATCGAGTGTTACGTTCCAATACACTAACTGGGATTGAATGTCACGTACCGACATACATATAAGAATGAGTGTCACGTTCCGACACACTAACTTGGATCAAGTGTCACGATCCAGCACATTAATAGTTTGGGTATGGGTTCCATGAGAGGACTATTGACTTATCATATATGCGTATTTACTAGATATTAGAAATGTGGAATGGTACATTGCTCCTGAAATGATAATTGATATTTTATATGTTCGGTATATGTGTGTTTACTATGTTGTGATTGCTTGTATATGTTTCACTTACTAGAATAGCCGCGTGATCCTACCAGTACACTGTGGTTGTGTACTGATACCGCACTTGCTCTTTTTTTGTTGAGTACAGGGCATCTTCAGGCGGCTACTGATAGATCTCATCTAGGAGATCAGTGATCAAATTAAATTCAAAGGTGAGCCCATTCTTCTTGGCTGCCATGAGTTCTCCTTTTGTTCATTCCCTCTTACCCGGACCTAGATTAGTACTTTAGATGTTCAGTTGTTTAGCTTTTGGGGTTTTACCCCTTTTTCTTTAGACTTATGGTTTGTTAGAGTTTTGGTACACTGACATTCAGTTTCTAGGAAATATTTCCACAATGTTTTGATAGTCGTTGTTAGACTTTTGGAGTTTATGGAAACTCTACTTTATTTCTGCATTTAAACCTGCTTCCTTATCTTTAAATGTTTAGTTCTTGGCTTAGCTAATTAGTATTAATGATTTTCCCACCGAAGAGTTAGTGTGGGTGTCAATCATGATGGTCTGGGTCGTGACAGTCCTCCTCCTCCTCCACCACCTCTTCCTTCTTCTGATTCTCCTCATTCTCCTTCTCCTTATCCTTCTTCTCATCCTTTTCCTCCTTCTCGTGCTTCTCCTTCTCCTTCTTATTCTTCTCATCCTCTTCCTCCTCCTCCTTATTCTTCTCCTCCTCCTCCTTCTTCTTATTCTTCTTTTTCTTCTACTCCTCCTCCTACTCCTCCTCCTACTTTTTCTTCTTCTCCTTCTTCTTATCCTCCTCCTCCTCATCCTCCTCTTCATCCTACTTCTACTTCTGCTCCTACTCCTCATCCTCCTCCTCCTACTCTTGCTTCTACTCCTACTCCTCCTCCTCCTCCTCCTTCTTTTTCTTCTTCTTCTTCTTCTTCTTCTTCTTCTTCTTCCTCCTTCTCCTTCTTCTCTCTCCTTCTTCTTTTCCTTCTCCTTCTGCTTCGTCTCCTTATTCTTCTTTTTCTTCTACTCCTTCTTCTCCTCCTCCTTCTTCTTCTTCTCCTTCTTCTCCTTCCCTTTCTCCTTCTTTTCTAGTATATCTTCTATATTTTATATCATATGTATTTACTTATATTATTTTATTTTAAAAACACACACCTTTGGCATTGAATGATTATGAGTTTTTTAAATAGTTGTGACTTTTTATGAGTTGTGATCATTTCAAAGGGTTGTGACTATTTTAAAGGGTTGTGAGTTTTACGATTAAACACAATGACACATGTTCATACTACCCTATGTTAACTATAAATGTAGGGGTTTTCTCACATTTCAAAACTACGAGTTTTTTAGGTTTTCTAGTGTTCTCTTCTTAGAAACTCAAGTGTGATTTATAGATGTTAAGAATCTCAAAGTTCAATGGTATTTTAACACTCCATAACTTCAATGTTAAATTAAGATAATACTCCAACTAAAAACATACAATGTAGTATATCTTCTATATTTTATATCAATATTTATTTATTTATATTATAATAAAAGAAGAAATTCCAACAGTACAATAATAACTATGTAATGCACTATAGGGGAGGGAGGAGAAACTATATTTAAGACGTTTAACTAAGAGATTTTAAGTGTGACATTTTTATTTCTACATATCACAAATAATTTTAAAATGAGAAAAAAAAAATGAAGGAAAAAGATAAATATAAGGCCATAGAGAGGTACCACACTACCTTATCTTTATCTAGCTTAATATTATAAATAGTTTTAGGTGTTTTCGGATATTGATTTGATAATTTCAGTAATAATCATAACAATGTTCACATCCACTATTCATAGGAACTTATATTTTATTATTCCATTTATATTTGTTTGCTAAAAGTTTTGATTTAATAATATTAACATTATTTTTTTTAAATAGTGTGGTACATGATTTGATATTTTCGTGCAACCCACGTGTCTCAAAACTAGTTGTATTAAATATGCAATGTTAAGAAATTAAAAAGACATTTCTTTAATGTAAATCTTAATGGTATTTGTTTTAATTACTCTAACAACTTTGTATTAACATTATTTGATATATCATATTGTACTTTATAAATAGAGGCATTGTAAGACCTTGTAGAAATGATTACATTGAAATTTTACATTTTTATCTTTTCAATGCTTATTATATTCATATTTTAGTTTAACTCAAAAAATAAAATGAAGGCTATTAAATTATGATAGACTTTGTGAGAGTGGATGTCGACAAAAGCTAAAATGATTATGCATTAAATTTGTATTTTCTTCATATGATTTTTAACTACTAAGGTTGTAACAATGATATTGTTAATACATCTTCACAAATTCACTAGTTATTACCAAGAGGATTAAATAATAGGAAGAGTGAGGGATTGAACTAGTTAGAGCATGTTTGACATTGCTGTTAAAAACAGCTTATTTTTAGAATCGGTTTTTTATAACAACTTTTTAGCAAAGTGTTTTTAAAAAAAAGTAATTTGTGTTTGGCAAATTCATTTGAAAAATGCTTTTGATAAGTAATTTGTGGTTGACAATTTTTTTTTTAAAACAAATGTTTTTGAGAATCAAATTACAAAACAAAAAAAAGAAGAAGGAAGTATCAATGTGCTTTTAATATTAAGATTATTTTATAGAGAGAAAGTGAGAAATTATTTTGAACATCTAATACAGAAACATTAAATATATTTTTTATTTAATTATTTAAAATGTTCATATTCAAATTTTTGATCAATATTGAACATAGATAAATATTGTTGAATTTTTTTTAAAATAATTTTTTTTTCATTTGTTACCTTTTTTTTTTTTTGATTCAATCTTAGCTATTATCCCTTTTTTATTATTATAATAATACTCTAAAGATTTAAAAAATTAAAATAAAATAATACGTAAATTAAGAAAAGAAAATTTTGTTATTTGTTACTTTTTTAGAAAGGTCTAAATCTTTAATTGTTACTTTTTCTCTTCTTTTTTTTTTTTAATTCTACAAAAATATTGTTGTTACTTTTATTTTCAATTTTGTAAAATTAACCAAACTTACGAGATATGTTAATTAATTAATAAAGGATACATTGATAAATATGTATGTATGTAAGGGATATTTAATTTTTTTTTTTTAAAATCTGCTTCGGCTTCTGTTTTTTTTTTAAAAAAGCAGAAATTTTTAGCTTTTTTCAAATAACAGAAAAACTGTTTCTGCTTCTACTTAAAAATAGTTTTAAGGATTCACCTAACACTTAAATTTTCAAAATAAGTGTTTTTTTCTTAAATAAAAAAACACTTCTAGGATCACAACAGCAATGCCAAATAAGCTCTAAGAGGATTAAAAAATGACTTTTGAGATTTTTAGCATAACACAAAATAAATGAAAAGTTGGGAAAGTAGAAAGGAAGGAAATTGACAAAAAGGGTAGATGAATCCTTGGCCAGCGAAATATGCCATATCATTTTTTCTCTTATATACAACAGTTATAATATATAATAATAGAGATATATATTGAAAATGTCCAAATACATACATATCCCATTTAACTTGTCCGTAAATTTTATTTTGACATTCTAACTCAATCATGTTTCATTTTAACCCTTTAATTTTATTTTCAATGTACCATTTAAACACAAAATGTTGGCCGAAGATATTAATGAAATTATTCACCTTTTAAAATGCGTGAGGAATTCTTTCTTACATTAATATTCTATATTCTTATCATTCACAACCTTCTACCCTATTTATTTCTCCATCTTCTCTTCAACCCCATTTTTCCCCTCGTCTACTTTACTTATCAATTTATTTTCTTCATCTACCTCATTTTCTATATCTCTCTCTATGCAAAGATGATATTCTTCATATTTTAATTTATATTATCATTTTTTTAATCTAAAAGTTTAAACTATCAATTATATTCTATGTTACAAAAGATTAAATAAAATATTACAATAAGTAAAGAATTAGATTGAGGAGAACAAAATCATATAAAAAATTTGAATTATAATTAGCCGAATGATGTCAAATATTAATTTGTTGATGCCACATAAATTTAAAAGGATGGAGGATTTATTCATAGTAGCATAAACTAAATTTTATATTAACTTGTATCACTAATCAATCTACAATAATTTTGTAATCAATTGTAGCTAATTAATTTATTTCCTTATATAACATTAAGATGATAACTTGATTTAATTAAAGTAAATACAAAGTAATTTGAATGACTTGGAGAAATAAAATACATGACGTTATTTTTTTTTTTAACCCTTTTAATGTTAGTCTAACATATGCTATACATTTATGCAGGGTACAACTTTTTGTGATTAAATGGTACATGCTAAATAGAGTTAGACGATTAAAATGAAACAAGACTGAGATAAAGTGCTAATATAAATTTTGAGGCAAATTAAAGACGCTATATATGTGTTTGGTCATTAAAAATTGTTGTATTTGCAAATCCTCATAACCACAAAATAAAAATTATTTGAAGGAGAATTATTATTTTTCAAATGAGATAGAGATTTCCTTGCGTTTCGGCGATACAAGTGAGACTACACACAGAAACATATCATTTCCTCAAGTATAATTCAAAATGCATTTTGAGAGAATCCAAGATGGCACATGAAATTCTGAAGAAATTGCCCGAAGATATGATTATTTATATACTTTTAAGGCTTCCAGTAAAATCACTGATGCGATTTAAGTGCATCTCTAAAACTTGGTACATTCTCATTCCATCCTCCACATTCATCAACCGCCATCTCAATTGCAGTAAAACTGCTAAAGAAGAATTCATTATCTTCAAGCGCTCTTTACAAGTAGATCCTTTTCAACATAAAACTATATTGTCTTTTCTTTTTGGTGATGATCTTAACCCCGTTTCACCAGATCTAGATGTGCCATATTTGGAATCCACTTTTGTCAACGATTATGACCAATTTATTGGACCTTGTCATGGTTTAATAGCTTTGGTTAATATGATTAACACCATATTATTTAATGCAGCTACTAGAAATTATAGGTTGCTACCGCCTTGCCCTAGTGATGTTCCACAAGGTTTTCGATGTTCCATTGATGGTGTTGGGTTTGGATTTGACTCGATGGCAAATGACTACAAGGTAGTTAGGATTTCTAAAGTTTATAATGATCCTCCTTATAGGGACCCATATTCAAGAGAGCAAAAAGTTGAGGTTTATGATATGAGCACTGATTTCTGGAGAGAATTAGAGAATATTGATCAAGATATGCCTAGAATTTATTGGGCGCCTTGTTCTATGGTATTTTACAAGAGTGCTTGTTATTGGCTTGCAATTGGATCGAAAGACAAAATGATAATTCTCTATTTTGATATGGGTACAGAGATCTTTAACACTATTAGTATGCCTGATACTTGTAATTCCTACAATGGACCACACTATGGTTTAGTGATCTTAAGTGACTCTATAACAATGCTTCGTTACCCTAATCCAAATCCGGAATATGATCCAGCACAAGATTTAATGCAAATCTGGATAATGAAAGAGTATGGGTTATATGATTCTTGGATGAAGATATACACAGTTAGACCTCTTCTTATTGAATCTCCATTACTAATTTGGAAGGATTATGTGATGCTTTGCGAAAGCAGAGAGGGTTCTTTAATTTCGTATGATCTAAAGTTGGATAAAGTGCAAGAATTCAATTTACAGGGTTGTCGGACAAGTTTGAGAGCAATATGTTACAAAGAAAGCATGATACAGATTCCATGTGAAAGCAAGGATAGTGCACAAGTTCAATTTTTCTAGACAAGCTACCACTCTTCCAATTTAAGTTGAATATAATTAGTGCATATGTCCGTACTTTGAACGATTGTTAAATATATTTATTTTATTAATGCGTATATCTATATTTATCTATCTATAATACATGGTCGTTTTATAGAGTGTACAAAAATAATATTAAATAGAGTGTATTATAGTAATGCATGAATTAGTTATGCTTGCATTAATTATACGTAGATTATTTTTATGCATTGTTTGGTTTGATGCATTAAAAATAAAATGCATTGCATTAAAAAAAATTATTTACAAAGATATCCTTCACTATTATGGTGGAAAAGATATAAAAAAGGTATTGAGGGGCAATTGGGTCTTTAATTGAGTTAATGCATGCATTAAAACCATTGCATTGTTAATACCTAGAAATACATGGTATTAGCAATACACACTTTAATACACAATAAAGTGTATAACAAATGCAAGCATTAGTTATACATAGGTTGGAAAAGAGTATCAAACAAGTTATTAGTAATACACAATGCTAATGCATGCATTATTTTTCTTAATACACTCTACCAAACGATTAACATAGACATACCTTCCTAACTTAAATATCTTACTCCCTCTATTTAAAAAAGAATGATATCTTTCCTTTTTAGTCTGTTTCAAAAAGAATGATCTCTTTCTTTTTTTGGTAACATTTTAATTTCAGTTTTTCACGTGAATGTATAAAGCCACAAGATTATAGAGCAATTCTCTGTACATTTGACATAATTTTAATTTAAAATGACAAGATTCAAAAGTTTTCTTTATTTTCATAAACTCCATGTCAAGTCAAACTACACCACTCTTTTTGAAACGAAGGGAGTACTAAAATTTAAAACTAAGAGACTGAATGCTTCATCACACGGTTTGGAATATACGCTGCTTCAAATAAGAGTTGCCATTCGACAACTGATCTGACTTTTTGCAGGCATAGCGGACTAACCAAATTTAAATTTAATGTATGGTCTTATTGTTCGGTTATGAAGGGGATTAGGGCGTTATGCAAAAGCTTATAATTTGTAAATTATATGATTGATAAATTAGACGATAAATAAAAATATATTATTAATAGTGTTTGGTCAAGTGACCTACATATTATAAAACTAATATAATATTGAAAAAATACATAAATATGTTTAAGAGAAAATCTCCCATAAACTACATTTTGGATGCTCTTGTGTTTTTGATATGAGAAGAGGGGTCTTCAATTTATAGAGTTCCAAACTTTTCTTCCAATGAAAGAATAACTCAAATGTGGAAGAATATTATATTTTCCTTTCAAGAAAAGTAAAAAACATTTGTGGTAATATTTTGTCTTTTCTTTTAGGAAAAAATAAACTTCAAATAAAATAAGAAAATCAGGACAAAACCCTAACAAATCTCCCCTTTTTGGCTTGAATTTTCTTGCATCATAATCTTGATCCTCTTTCTTCACACAATCTTCATGTATCACTGCTGCTTACCATGATTAAAAAATTGATATGGGTTAAAATTGGAGCCCTCTGTTAAAAGTTATGATGAGGGTTGAAAGTGGAGCTCATGCGTTAAAAGTAATATACATGAGTTAAAAGTGGAGCTCATGTGTTAAAAGTAAGATGCATGAGTTAAAAGTGGAGCCCGAACATTAAAAGTTTGTTGGGGTTGAAAATTGATTTTGTTTTTAAGGATAGAGCAGCAGGATTGTTGAAAATATATTTGAAAATTTTCTCGACCTGTAGCTTAACAAAATCTTCATTATCATCAAAGTTGTTGCAAATTGATTTGAAACCACTTGAACCTTTCTTCAATCTTGTTGAACCATGTGCTCTGATATCACTTGTTGGGTTATGAAGATGATTAGGGTGTTATGCGGAAGCTTATAATTTGTAAATCATATGATTGATAAATTAGACGACAAATAAAAACATACTAAAAACATATTATTAATAGTGTTTGGTCAAGTGACCTACATATTATAAAACTAATATAATATTGAAAAAAAACATAAATATGTTTAATAGAAAATCTCCCCATAAACTACATTGTGGATGTAGTTGTGTTTTTTATATGAGAAGAGGGGTCTTCAATTTATAGAGTTTCAAACTTTTCTTCCAATGAAAGAATAACTCAAATATGGAATAATATTATATTTTCCTTTTCAGGAAAAGTAAGAACATTTGTGGTAATGTTTTGTCTTTTTTTTAGGAAAAAATAAACTTCAAATAAAGTAAGAAAATCAGGACAAACCCTAACACTTACCTATTCTCATATGCCTTTATTTTTCTTCTGCAATCATATATGCTCTTATTATGTTCTAAATTTTTAATGTGGAAATAATTATTAATAGAAACATATGATCTCAAAATTTTGATGCTCACCATAAACATTCACCGTCTAAAGGATATTGTAAGTTCAAAGAAAGGAACAAATAGAGAGATCTCAATACTTTTAATTGCGTAGAAAAATTGTTTTTTTATTTTGTCATCTTCATGATTTCAAGTGTCCTCTTTACTGAATGACGATTGAGTGAATTTAACTTTCATCGTTCGTTTCTTTCTTGATGAATTTTTTTTCTTGATATATAATCCTACTTTCAACTGCTTAATGAATTGGAATGCCCTTGCACTCGTGCCTGCTGCCTTTTTCTTTTTTCAGAATTATATCATTGTTGACGATGTACTTTTTGACACTTTAGCTGTTTCATAATAGATAAATGTACCGTTTAATTAGGCTTCAATTTGTATTTATGCCCTTCAACTTTAGGGGGACAAAAGTAGACACTTAAACTTGTATAATGTAAAACAATAGACATATGCATCCTATGTGAACAATTTGTGCCCTACGTTGCATCCTGTGTACTATGTCATGTAAGACATGTGTGCTTACTTTTTCAATTTTAGACAAGTTTAAATGCATACTTGTGTACATCCAAAGTTGGAGGACAGAGATGTCAACTGAAGCCAAGTTAAATGACATGCTTATGCATTATGACTATTCTTTCTTAAACTCCATGCAATAACAACGAGGTTTCTTTGATAAGAATGTGCTTATATGTGTTTTCTTTGGTCTAATGAATTTAGACCTGTGAATAATTTTCTTTTGTCTGATAAATTTTAACTTGTGAATACTAATGCCTATTTTACAAGTTACTTTGTTGTTGATCAGTTGTATTTTTATCGCACATAATTTTGCAGAGAATTTGTAGTAGCTTATAATATATTGAATTGGTTTTACTCCAACAAAAGTTTTGCCTAATACTCTTTTCGGATAGTTATCGCATAAAAGGAAATGTGGATTATAGATGGATATTGTATGAGAAGTATAATTATTAAAATTTTAAAATATTTTATATAGTGCCTAACAATTTTTGTATAAGACTAGCATTGTTAGCTCATGTGATGTTAGTACATTCTAGATTTTTTGATTACTTCTATATTCCGTAGCAGTGGCAGATCTAGAATGTTAAGGTTGTCGGTGTTTTCTTAGCTACAGTTAGGCGACGAAATTTTCACTATGAGACTTCAAAATATAAAATGTAAAAGATGAAGAAGTCAAAGAGTGTTCAACAATAAAAAAAGAAGAAGAGGGTGTTCAACACATATATATATATATATATATATATAAATTCGCCGTCTACCTAGCTCCGACCCCACTTAGCCAATCAAAAAATATAAATTCATAAATTTAACACTACATCGTAAAAAAAACACATAAATTTAACACTACATCGTAAAAAAAACACAATCATATTTGAACATGATAGCAAAAATAATCCATAAGTAAAACTACAATAAATATTATTTTGAATAAACAAAAAAAGAAAATTTTATTTTGTATAAACTCTATTATTTTAGAATAAATAGCAAAACGAGCGAGTGAAAGGGAAAAAAGACAATCAACTTAGGAAATAAGGGAGAAAAAATAAAAGAATAACCTAAGTGAATACAATGATAAATAAGGAAAAAAAGTTAGTTTTTAAAAAATGTGTTGGGAATCGAACCGCGGCCCCCGCAAAAATAATAAAAAAGCACGAGAGCACATTTGTTTTTTTTTCCTAAATGAGCTGACTGGCAATCGAACCTGGATGCAAAAGCTAAAATATAACCTTAAGCACCCTCAAACAACTATTACACCAATGAGGCTATTTATCATGTGGATCCTCGTTGTTTAATTATATACCATTCCTCTTAATTTCTATATAAATATAGATAATTTTATACATGAGTGTTCGAGCATCCGGAAGTGTCTAAGTGGGTCCATGCCCTGCAC
The DNA here is from genome assembly GCA_029582545.1 of Solanum lignicaule. NCBI lineage: Eukaryota > Viridiplantae > Streptophyta > Magnoliopsida > Solanales > Solanaceae > Solanum > Solanum lignicaule. The sequence continues at coordinate 9,945 of JAJOOF010017273.1, read as the reverse complement.
CGTAGAGTTTATCAGCATGACATTTGCTAGAAAAGATCTTGCTAGGATCATAATGAGTGGAACCATTTTCTATGTATTTAGGAATGTTGTATGTACGCAAAGGGAGATACACTTTAGAGATATTGTTTGTAAGTAAGTATTTGATATATATATATATAGAGAGAGAGAGGTGTCATGCCCCAAACTAAGGAAGGCACAATTGACACTCAATATCGTATTCAATCGAGTTACACTACAAAAAAAGGCTTATTTATGACTAACATTTAGGGACGAGTTAATAATCCAGTCGCTAAAATTATACATATTGGGACAAGATTATATTTCAGTCCTAAAAGCTACTCCTTCCGTTTCACAAAGAGTGACCTGGTTTGACTTGGCACAAAGTTTTAGAAAATAAAGAAGACTTTTGAATCTTGTGGTCCTAAATTAAAGTTATGTCAAATGTACTAAATTGACCTTCAATCTTGTGGCTTTAAACATGTCACGTGGAAAGCTGAAATTAAAATGTTACCAAAAAAGGAAAGAGGTCATTCTTTTTGAAACAGACTAAAAAGGAAAGGAGGTCATTCTTTTTTAAACGGAGGGAGTATATGTTTTTGAGAAGGTGCAAAAGCTGGTCCCTAAAAATATTAATAACTAGTCCCAATTGTAATTGAGAGAGTTAGCGGGAGACCACAACGCCAAAACATCCCTAAAAATTTTACTAAAATCAACTTTTTTTTTGCTGAAAAATTATGCGCCAAAAGAAACCTTATTTCCTAAATATCTAAAAAAAAACCTTGTTTTCTCTCAATACCCAATGGTCCTAACTTAGCCTTTACGTATTCTCAAGAACGCACGCTATCTCTTTTTCATCTCGATCAAGTGCAAGTTCTACCTAGGGTTATCCAGATCTTCCTCAAAGCCTTTCTATCGATCACCAACGTCTCTGTTTGCTTCTCTCTACTACGAAATTCTGGTAAGATTTCTTTTCTTTTTCTTCTTGTTCTCTGTTATGTTGTTCAACTTTGCCCAGTTTTCTGGTTTTATTGAGTTCCGATTCTAATTGATGGTTTAATTTGTTGAAGTGTATTCAAGTTTGTAGTATATTGTGTGTTCGAAAAATCACATAACCCATAAAGTAAAGCTTTTTTTTCTGAAAAATAACTAAGAGGACACCTTGCTTCTGTTATTCTCTGCTTCGTGATTTCCCTTATTCAATGGACACCAAAGTTCCTTGTATGTATGAATATCTGATTGTTGTTTGATTAGTTGATGATTATAAAACACAGATTCTTTATATTGGAGTCTTTATCAACTTGTAGTAACAAAACTGATTATTTTTTATATACTACAACACAAGTAATTGTCTTCTTTTATTTGTGTGCTGCGGGTCGTGAATCGATAATTATTTTAACTTGACTGATTCACTTGTATTTGGAGTCTTTGACCAGTGACTTAAAGATAGTGATTACTATGTTTTATACTCGACGATTGATAAGTCAATTTTGTTTCAGCAATTAATCCGCGTTAACCACCAAAGCAGGCTTAAGACTTAACCTGTTTGATCTAATGAACCTTCTAATCATATAGCATACACGATTTCCACAAAAAGAAACTATGTACTTTGCCTCTTATCGTAGTAGGTGTTCTCACACAGGTAGTGTAGGAAGCCTCATTCGCAATGCACTCCCATATTCTAGTTAAATCTTCCTTCAAATCTGCTCGAGTTCCTTTTAATCCATTTGATGAGTTTAGAGTATATAATTTCGAATACATGGCCACTTTTTGAACTCCTCTAATATTTTGTATAATTCACTCACTATGGTGTCCCTATCCATATAATGTTAATCAAATCTCATACTATAATCAAATTCTTGTTCACTTAGCTTATGTACTTTAGGAGCCAAAGATAAGCGACTAAAAACACTTTTCTAGAATTTCTGAAATCAGAATGAACTACTTTTGTTGATATGTTGTTCTCGTATTCATCATTAACGATGACTACAGAGTGATCATTTTGTTGTTCACCTAGATAGTATAATTATTAGAGAGCAGACTGAAACTCGTTTGAATCTGAGTTCCCTATTTTAGGCGTGGTAAGTGTCTGATAAGGAAGTTGGTGATTCAAATCACTCCTACAATTGTTCTCATCAAATGCTGGACACTCAATCTTTCTATGCTTGAATGGCTTATCAGCTGAATTCTTAGCCACTACAGTTTGAGAATTGTTTCCTTGTGCATTCTTAAGGACTGAGTATTCATTGACATCTGTCTCTTATTCTTTGCTTAATTTAATAGTAGTCTGTTCTGAAGCTCAATTTTTCTCCCTCATGCGCTTGAAATCCACCATTCTGGTCGCTGCCAGAATAAGGTTCATGGTTTCTTCAAGAAGCTCATTTGCACTTTCATTGAGAACTCTCATCATTGAATCAGCAACAGTCTCCTCTGCATCATTCTTGACAACTGTAGCATGTTTTCCTAACCTACTAGTTTCACCAGATCCATCATTTTGAATAAATGATTTACGATTCAATGGCTATTTTGGTACGGTCTTCTGATCCTCGTATAACAAGTCCATGATTTCATCAACTGTTGTATCCATATAATGTTCATCAAAGCTCATACTATAATCAGATTCTTGTTCTGTTAGCTTAATGTACTTTAGGAGCCAAAGATAAACAACTTAAAACACTTTTTAATGGAATTTATGTAATTAGAATGAACAACTTGTATTGATCTGCTATTCTCGTATTAATCCTTAATGATGACTATGGAGTGATAAATTTTCTTGTATCCATATGATGAACAACTTTTGTTGATCTGTTTTTCTTGTATCCATATAATGTTCATCAAAGGATTTCACAACAAGAAATTTTCTTTGTTTAATTTAATAGTAGTATGTTCTGAAGCTTGATTTTTCTCCCTCCTACGCTTGAAATCCACCATTCTGGTCGCTGCCAGAATAAGGTTCATGATTTCTTCAAGAACCTCATTTGCACTTTCATTGAGAACTCTCATAATTGAATTAGCAGCAGTCTCCTCTACATCATTCTTGACAATTGTAGCATTTTTTCCTGACCTATTAGTTTCACCAGATCTATCATTTTGAATAAATGGTTTACGATTCAATGGTTTTTTTGGTACTGTCTTTTGATCCTCGAATAACAAGTCCATGATTTCATGAACTTTTGTATCCATATAATGTTCATCAAAGCTCATACTATAATCAGATTCTTGTTCTCTTTGTTTAATGAACTTTAGGAGCGAAAGATAAGAGACTTGAAACACTTTTTAATGGAATTTCTGGAATTAGAATGAACAACTTTTGTTGATCTGCTATTCTCGTATTAATCCTTAACGATGACTATGGAGTGATCATTTTGTTGTTCACATAGATAGTTTAATTATTAGAGAGGGGGCTGAAACTCGCTTGAATCTGAGTTCCCTGTTTTAGGCGTGTCAAGTGTACAACCTAAAGATTTTTTATATTGGAGTCTCGATCGAGTTAAGTAATTGTTTTCTTTCATTAATTTTCTACATGTCATTAATCTACACATTTGTTAACATTACTTATTTACTAGACTTTGGAGTCTTTGAACAATCAACTAAAAATAGTCCACCAAGCTCTATTTTTTACAATAGACAAGTCAATTTGAATGGTCATTTATGTCGTTGTCTGGTCAACAAGGAACTACTAGCTTTTTTAAAAAAATATTGAAATCGCGTCAACAAATAAGATTATCATAGAAAATAATCATAAATGATAGAAAAGAATGAAAGCATGAGTGAAAAGCTAAGGATATCCCGAAGAAAACCTTCAAGTTCTTAGAAAGACATTCTAGCTATTTTGCTTTATATATGGTGTTCTTTTCTGTATTTTTTTTAAGTTTACTCCTTTTTGTTGTTCAAGTTTGGTATGTCAACATATTGGCAGGAAAAATTATATTTGCGTCATTCTTTGTCATATGATAGTATACCACAATTCATTAACTAAACAAGTAGCTAAGGTCCACTAGAAAGTGCGAGCTTAGAGTTCAACTTAGTTGTGTAAAAATAATTGTAACAAGTTTTACGCATATTTTGAATTTTATTTTCCTTTATTTTTCTAAATCTTATTTTTATGTATACTATAAGGTATGGCACCTAGTAAGCAATGGATGCAACTTGTTGAAAATCGACTCGATGAAATCTACTTGGACGGTGTGCAGAAGTTTTTGAATTATGCCTTTCAAAGAACAGGCGAAGAAAATGAAATACGATGTACATGTATCAAATGTTTCAATACAATTTTTGGAACTCGTAAAACAGTTGAGACACATTTGATAGTGTATGGAATAATTCGAAACTATACTTTTTGGTATCATCATGGAGAACGTTTAGGTGAGCCATTGTCAAAATCAAATTCGGAATCTAATGATGAAGATGGTAATGTTGTAGAAGAATGTGAGAGTGAGGATGAAGTAGAAGAATTGTTGAGAGATTTATATCCTAATCTTAATGGAGGAAGTACACACACATATTGTGATGATTTACCAGAGGAGGAACCAAATGTTGAAGCAAAAAAAATTTTCAGCCTATTGAAGGATTTCGAGCAGCCACTTTACCAAAATTCAAAAGCTTCAAAGCTTTCCTCTTTGATCAAATTGCTTCATATCAAAAGTATGGGTCGTTGGAGTAATGCGTAATTTACAATGTTATTGAAATTATTGAAAGAGGAGTTGTTGCCTAATGGGGCTAATTTGCCAAACTCATATTATGATGCAAAGAAAATAATTAAAGAACTTGGGCTTTCTTATGACAAAATTGATGCTTGTACTAATGATTGCATGTTATATTAGAAGGAGGATAGCTTACTCGATTCTTGCAAAGTTTGTGGTGCGTCCAGATGGAAAATAAATACACATAGTGGGGAAACAAGTAATAAGAAAGGTAAAAAGATAGCTTCAAAGATCTTACGCTATTTTCCCTTAAAGCCTAGACTTCAGAGGTTGTTTATGTCTACAAAGACATCTACTTTATTGACATGGCATAAGGATGAAAGAGTTGAAGACGGAATAATGAGGCACCCAGCTGATTCAATGGCATGGAAGTCATTTGATGAACTTCATCCTTCATTTGCACTTGACCCACCCTCGTAATGTTTGACTTGGACTTGCTAGTGATGGATTCCAACCATTTCAGAATTCAAAAACCTCACATAGCATTTGGCCTGTGGTTCTTATTCCTTATAATTTACCATCTTGGTTGTGTATGAAACAAGAAAATTTCATTTTGTCAATGATTATTCCTGGTCCAAATGGTCCTGGAGATGCAATAGATACTTATCTCCAGCCATTAATAGAGGAATTGAAGGAGTTGTGGGAAGTTGGTATTGAGACTTATGATACATCAACTAGACAAAATTTTAAGTTTCATGCTTCTTTGTTATGGACCATCAATGACTTTCCAGCACATGGAAACTTATCTGGATGGAGTACAAAAGGAAAATTGGCATGTCCATGTTGCAAAAAAGATACTTCTTCAATTCGATTGACTAATTGTAAGAAGCAGTGTTTTATGGGTCATCGGCGTTACCTTCCTCTTAGTCATATATGGAGGAAGGAGACGAAGACATTTGATGCACCAAAAATATGTTCTGGTATTGAGATACTTGATCAAGTGCAAGATCTTGAAGGGATTCAGTTATCAAAAGATCCAAAGAAAAGGAAGAAGATTTCACATGAAAAACGGCAGGATAATTGGAACAAGAAAAGTATTTTTTCTTGAACTTCCATATTGGAAGTGTCTCTTGCTGCGACACAATTTGGATGTTATGCATATTGAAAAGAATATATGTGATAACATTATGGGTACAATAATGAATGTCAAAGGAAAGACAAAGGACACAATTAAAACATGGTTAGACTTGCAAGAAATGAACATTAGATCAGAATTGCATCCAATTCAAAATGGGGAGAAAATTTAAGTTCCAACTGCCTGCTACATATTGTCTCCTGAAGATAAGCACAAATTATGCCTTTTCTTAAAAAATCTAAAGGTTTCCTGATGGGTTTTCATCTAATATTTCTCAATGTGCGAACATAAAAGATCACAAGATATCCGGATTGAAAAGTCATGATTGTCATGTTCTTCTTCAACATTTACTCCCTCTTACATTTCGTGGTATATTATCTGAAGTGTGTGAACCACTTATTGAGTTATCAATATTTTTTAGTGTTCTTGGATCAAAGGAGTTGAAAATTGATAACTTGAATCATATTGAAGCTCAAATTCCCATAACACTTTGCAAGTTAGAAAAAGTCTTCCCTGCTTCATTTTTTGATGTCATGGTGCACTTACCTATTCATTTAGCTAGTGAAGTTAAGATTGCTGGACCGATTCATTATCGGTGGATGTATCCTATGGAATGATGGTTGTATTTTTTGAAATCTCTCATTGGTAAAAGGGCATTCCCTGAAGGTTCTATTGCAGAAGGCTATATTGCAATTGAATGCATGACTTTATGTTCGAGATATCTGCATAGAATTGACACAAAGTTCAATCAACCTGAAAGAAATTTTGATGGTGGTTTAAAAAAATGTAGTGGAGGCTTATCTATATTTTGTCAACCCGGAAAAACTCTAGGAGCTAAAACTCCATGTGAGCTTGAAGCAGATGAATTAGAACAAGCACATATATACATACTGAAGAATTGTGATGAAGTCTTACCATTTCTCGAGTATGTAGAGTTCTTTCATATCATCTTATTATTAGCATTTCCTTTGGAATAATTTCCTTTCTATATGAGATTTATGGTTCCCTTCAATTTTGTAGAGAGTTTGCACAAACTCATGAGAATGCTCGACACTTGTATGATGCAGAATGGAACCAACAATTTATTGAATGGTTTAAACATACGGTGAGTAATACATAAACATCAAATTTAATATTTAAATATGTTTATACTAATTCTAAAATAATCAATGTAATATTGTTAATAGTCGCACAATTGCACAAAGGAGATGATAGTCGTATGATGGAAGATCTCCTGTCACTTTCACGCGGTCCTACCAAATATTTGAGGCATTCTAATGGTTATGTTGTTAATGGATATAGATTTCACGTAGAAGATTACGATAAAAAGTTAAGGACTCAAAATTGTGGCATTGTTGTATTGGGTGAGAATGATAAAGATAGTGAGAACCTTGATTACTACGGTGTATTATGTGATTGAGTTGCAATTTGTCATGGATAGAAGAGTGGTTTAATTTCGTTGTAATTGGTTTGATGTGTATGATGAAATAAAAGGAGTTAAAAAGGATGAGTATGATTTTGTGAGTGCTAATCCGGGTAGATTTTTGAAAATAAATGAGCCCTTTGTTTTAGCAAACCAGGCATCCCAAGTGTTCTATGCTAATGATAATTCCAACAAAGGTTGACAAGTCGTGATGAAGACTCAACCTCTGATTCATTTGAGATTATCGAACAAATGAATGATGATGTTGTAGAGTTAGGAAGTCCTTCACAGAAGAAACGAAAAAGAACTAATGAGGTAAATTATCCTTTTTTATGAATTGATATATTTATTGTTACACATTATGAAAGCATGATTAATTTTGTAACTACACTGTCAGACATTATTTCTTATTATTTTTTACTTTTGGACTTTTTGCAGGTTCAAGATGAAACTAGTCAAGACTAAAAATGAGGACAGTTCAACTATGAAGAGTACTTTGAGATATACATTTGTTGCGCTTGGTTCTATTGGAAAGGGATGGGGATGAGGACGAGGAGTTGGACTTAAATGAATATGCCAGCTAAGAAGTTATTTTCTCAATCTAATGATCTTGTTAACCACTACATCCAAGAAATTGAAACAAGATATATTTTTTTTTGTTAAACAGAAAGTTATATTCAACTAGTAATCGTTATGTACAACCTAGCGATTACACTCTATTTTTTCTGTTTCACAATCTCTTCTTCTCAACGAGTTCTTGTCATTGTTCTTCAACTTCTCATGCTCCAAAACACTATGTTAAGTATTGATAATATTATTTATTTTCTCTACATTCTATAGGGAAGACTCGAGGACTAGGACAAAAAAGTTATACAATGTCTAGTAGTCAAGGAATGGAAACAATGCATAAGAACTCCTTGGATCTTGAGAAAGAGAACATGAAAATTAATATTCCATCTCCGACATGTACTAATCAAGTTAAGCAATACACCAAAGAAGTTGAAACAAGTAAGTTTGTTTTCAACTCTGTTGTGTTTTTTTAGAAATATTGTATTTTGAGAAACTGTTATGTTACATTTTCTCGGATCCAGGTGTTTTATTTGAAAAATATAATTGGACTGATTTTAGAGTCGCCACTTAATTTTTAAGAAAAATCAAGAAAACTATTATTTTCAAAGACTAAAACAGAAAATCTAATGAAAATATTTAAATGAGGGTTCGAGGTTCCTATTAATATTCTAGGAAGGTTTTTTTTTTAAAGCACCTAGAATATCCGCTAATGCGGTTATCCGACAATTAATTTATTTGGCTAAAAATCGTTTAACTTAATTTGACTTGAATTGAACAATTTTAGAATCGTTTTGAAGAGGGATAAGGGGGAGACACGGGAATACTATCTAAATGAGATAATTTGCAACATTTATTCTTTAGGTTTTGTTAAACGATGACTGATTTAGTTAAGTTGTAAAATCAAAATGGGCGTCTTTCGGGGGTTTGAATTTTTCGACGTTAAGATTAGCGGCAAATATCAACAAGCACACAAACACAATAAAATAGAAAAGGGAAAGAGACTCGGGCCCAAGTTTGGTTTTTCTGTCCGCCTGGACCAACACTTGGGCCTAATTTCATTTTGGGCCAAAGGGCCCAATTCTCGCCACATGTCCTAAATTCTAACAATATTATAGCAAATAAATAGGCTTAGGCCCAAAATAACAAAATACAATTTTGAATTAAGAGTGAGCCTTTGGCCCAAAATTTTTTATTCTCTCGATCATTTGCCTCTTTCAGCTTCGGGACCTGTTCGTCAATTTTTATGGCTGATTGACTCGAATACAAGAGAATTGGGCCTCCATGGCCCAACGGATAATGCAAGGGAATGATGAGTTCATAGTAAACTCGAACAAATTTCACATACAAAGACAAATAAAATCATATTAGCACGGGATCAGAAAATAAATAAATAAATAAATAAATAATAGTAAATAAAAATAAATAAATAAAAAAAATAAATAAATAAATATATATATATATATATATGTACCACATGTGTTATTCTAACAAAGAAATCAAAATTATAATATAAACCAGACACAGTGCGCACATATGACATGCAAATTGTGAAAAAATTCTGGTTTGACCTCGGTCCATTCTCCATTTTCATGCATATACCCTCAAATTGACATTAATTAATGAATTTGTTGAGAATACAGGCAACAAACAAATATTAAGCAATTAAGATCGAATTCTTGAGTACACATAGAAAGTGTTAGCAAATAAGATTAATTACTATATTTTATACCAATAAGACTAAGCAACAAGTGACTTAGCAAGTTTAACATTACAGTGATCATAACTTAATTACCAAAAGTTATAGCGATTCTATAAGGAAAATCAAATAATGGAGAGTCAACAAGGATTCCTATAATTATCATTGATATGCATAAACTAGATGGAATAAAGTGACGAGTTAAAAAAAAAAAAAAACGATTAATGCATAATAAGTAACTCCTAAATATTATCTAAAAGGCACATCATATAAAGCCAAGAAAAATAATAAAAAAATAAGATAAAATTAAATGAGCACGTGAAATGCCACCTACTTAACCCTTTTAATATACCACTTAAGAAATATATATATATATATATTTTAAGCAAGAGCAGCTAAACCATAACTAACCAATCTGATTTGAACAAAACACTCAAACCAATTTTAAGTAAAAAAAAATACATAAATAAATACCAAACAC
>JAJOOF010017272.1:0-10244 GCA_029582545.1 Solanum lignicaule | reverse complement strand
AAGAAACCTCGCTGCGTTCTTGAACTAGGGTTCTTGACCTTTTTCTCCTTCTTGATTCTAATTTTCTAAGTTTTGATTAATGATTTTGACTAAGGTAAGTTCTAATTATGTTTCTAGGCTTAAACTGATTAAAACCTCATGATTTAGGGTCTAAACGGCGTATCTTAGGGGTTAAATGAAATAGGAAAAGACCAAAAGACCCCTGAATTAGCTGCTGTCGGAGTGACTGACAGTCCGTCAATCAATCGACGGTTCGTCGATTGGGTCCGTAGGTCGAGTCTGCCCGACAGGGCTTCACTAAAACGGGCATAACTTTTTACTCGGAGGTCAGAATTTAGCAAACTTGGTGGAGTTGGAAAGATAATTCAACTATCTATCTAACCATAGGTCATGGGACACATAATTCGTTTTGGGATAAAAGTTATGACCATCTAAAGTTGACCCACCAATATTTTTCATCTAACTAGCTGCTAACCTCATCTACGGTCAGACCTACGGACCGTGGATCGAATGACGGTCCGTGCTGGTCGACCATAGTTTATGTCAGAGGCTGGTAAGGGAAGTCTCGATCCACGGACACAGACCACGGACCGTGGTCTGATCTACGGACCGTGGGTCTGTCCGTGAGTCGGGACTTAGCCAAATTTTCTAACTGAGTTCTGGGGAAGTTTTCTGTCACAAACCACGGACCTGCAGGATGGACCGTGAGTCCATCTACGGTCCGTGGATGGTGTCCGTGAGTGCCACCTGTAACACCAGAAATCTGAAATCTCTATTTTTGGATACGGGGTGTTAAAATTGACATAAGTGGAACATGATCTAGCAACTGGCTACACTGGAGATGCTGTGCTCCATGACATTACTTCATACCAAAGGTTGGTTGGTAAGCTATTATATGCCACCATCACTAGACCAGATATAAGCTATGCAGTGCAAACCCTCAGCCAGTTTATGCAATCTCCTAAGAAGTCACATCTGGAGGCTGCTACTAGAGTGGTTAGATATTTGAAAGGTACAGTTGGTCAGGGTATTTGGCTACATTTTGAACCTACCAACATACTCACATGTTGGTGTGATTCTGATTGGGCTGCTTGTCCCAACACAAGAAGGTCCATCACAGGGTATGTTATCAAGTTTGGAGATTCTTTGGTATCCTGGAAATCCAAGAAACAACAGACTGTTTCAAGAAGCTCTGCTGAAGCTGAGTATAGAAGCATGGCTTCAGCAGTCTCAGAAATCACCTGGCTCCTAGGCTTGTTCAAAGAGTTAGGAGTGTCTATTCAGTTGCCTATTACTATTTTCAGCGACAGTAAATCAGCCATCCAACTAGCAGCTAACCCAGTGTTTCATGAAAGGACAAAACATATCGAGATAGATTGTCACTTCATCATAGATAAGATCAAAGCAGGGGTGGTTGACACTGCCTATGTACACACACAACAACAACTTGTAGACTTATTGACAAAAGGGTTGAGTCAGGTCCAACATGTATACCTTTTAGGCAAGCTTGGTGTGCTTAATGTCAATCACCCTTCAGCTTGAAGGGGTGTGTTGAAATAGCTAAACATTCAGAAGTTAGTTACTAATCCATTAGTTAGTTAGAAGGTCATTTCAGTCATTTCAGAATGTTAGTTAGTGCTAGTTAGTTACCTCGATTGTTGTGCTGATGAATCAGTTAGTTAGTAGATTGGATATTTTTTCTTCTTCTTGCTTTCTATATAATCTGTGGATGTATCTCACTTGTAAAATCATCCAGATTCAGATTAATAGAATCCTCTCTCGTTTCTTCCTCACTCCAGTTTCTTCTCTAAGTTCATCAATGGTGTTATGAGCTTGTATGCTCACAGTTTTCTTCATCACTTTTCATCTCTTGTGAAGCTCCAACCTCTTTCTATGGACCGAAAATCTGACGAAAATCCTCTTCGTTTGGTCCTAATGCAAGGTATTACTACTTTTTTGTTCTTTTGATAAATGCTTCTGATTTTCTAGAGTTTGGTAGATCAGGGTTTCAAACAATGTAAAATCTTTTTTCTCTGTTTTTGAGATCTTAATTCTGTTATATATCTACTTTTTTAGATTACAATGGAGGAACGAATGAGCTTATGGATGAGCCATGGCGTTTGGTGGCTAAAAATATGATGGAGGACTTACTTTTGTCATTTCAACATGTGAAATGTGAAATGTGAAATGGAGAAACCTAATATGGAAGAATTAAAGACGAGTCTAGTTGCTCGTTTTGGAAGAATTCTCTTTCATGGGTTAGTATTGTTCATTTCTTATAGTAAGTTTCCAAGTTGTATTACTTCAAGAAAATAATTAATCAACCAGCTATGCATCAATTCAACTCTAGTTGGAAGTCATTATATGAATTCTCTGTATATCAGCTGTATTCAAATCCATTTTATTATAGTACACAATATTTTGTCTTGTAAGGCAAATTAGGACTTACCTAAAACTAGAAGTTCCTTAAATCACAAACTTATCTTACTTTGACATGTAACTCTTAACTTTTCTCCTAGATGCTATAATGTTTCTTCTTTTGTGGTGTCTGAAGCAGTACTTTGTTGAGTCGATTAAATCCAATGCATGTTTAACATGTAATCCTCAAATTCTCTGTGATGTAGGATTTCTGCAAATAGTGAAAAATCCGTGAATAGTAACCCATTGGGTGAAACTATGTTGAGGCAAATGAGAAAATCTTTCTATACGAATGTTCCTCTTTCATATATGGAATATATGCGAAACCTTGCACTGGAAAAACTTGGCTTAGAATATGTGGAGGAGAAGGAATTATACTATGTCAAGGTAATATTTTCATGTTACTAACAAATTTCTTTCTCTTTATGCGTTGGTTCTATTAGTACTATCCCTTGTGTTTTGTAGCTTTCAGACAACATGCGCGCTGATTCAACTGTCACCTGCAAATGTACGGTGGGCAAGAATCAGGAGAAAATTCAGCTCCATAAGGTTAGTTCTCAGTTCCCCGGTTCTTAATGAACTTGTAAGATGCCCAATTAACTGTTCATTTTTCAACTTTAGTAAAACAACATTAATTGTTGTCTTGAACATATTTACCTCCTCTTACCTATCTTTTTGCAGGCTTTACTTTTTTGCACTTTGTCATTCCTTGACAATCTTCTGACGCCATGCTTTTTCTTTTATATTGAGCTGAACCTAGTACGCAACATGGTTGCAGACATGAGCTGTCTTGGCAAAAGTTTAGACCTGAGGTTGATGTTAAATACCAAGAAAATCATGACGGGTTTATCTGTGAGTTACTTCATTGAGGATCAAATATCTTGAAAGTCATAGGTCGTATACTCATACTTTTAAGTTCCACCCAATATTTGATATTTTCTGTACTGGAAACATGTCCATTCAGTTACTCTTGGTTGAAATTTCTTGTTTTTTCATGTTTCGTGGATTTGGGGGAGGGTTCGATGTTTGTGAACAGCAAAGTGAATAGCCTATTGTGCTGACCAGTAGGGTTAAAATGCTCAAATACTGCACGTTATTGGAGTCCTCTAGTAACTGGATTGAGCTAGATATGAATCATTTCTACGATGAAATCCAAAGGAGGGTAAGTGGAAGAGAGAAAAAAAAGGAAAAAGGATACAGAGGCAAAAAGTAGAAATGAAGATATTCTTCACACGCATTCAGTGTTAAGCTTAGACATGCAGATCGATTTGATTTCAGATCTTCAACTGATGAGGTTGCACAGGAAGCTAACCTGAAAATGTCTGGGATATTATCCCAATTGCAGGTAGGTTTTCTTCTAATGAGCAATTATGTATATTTCTATTGGTAATACGTTTGGGCAAAATAGTTCTGTTTTGTAATGGATCGAACTGTTGAGTTCACATATTTGATTTTACTGAATGTTGGGAAATGTAAATAGCATATTGATGCATAGAGGAAAAATCTTACAATGTCTGCAGTTAAACACCAGAATGGGATTTTAAAGGAGAAGATGTATTATTTATGCCTCTAAGAGAGAAGCATTACATGATATATGAGGATTCTATTCCAGGCAAAAAGATAAATATATTAAATACAAGCTATACATTCTGTATTTTGATAGTTTCTAATATTACTCTCTTAGCAATATTTACCTTAATTTCCTTATTGGTAATGCATTTCCAAAGAGATTTTCTACTTCAGTTGCTTCCATTTTAAGTCCATCCAAAATATCCATTTCTTCTTTGCTGAGCTCTCTTATGAAGTTTTCTTCATCTTGTTGCAGCTCTTTGAAACCTCAAACAGTCTACTGAATAAGCTGACTTCTTTTTCCCTCACCTTCTCAACTTCTTCTTCTATTTCCTCGACTCCTTTTATGATTATCCTCTCTCCTTCTTCCACTTTCTTCTCCAAACGCTCCACAAGGTGTGGTTCAGGGCCACAGGTATTGTCTGTTTTTATGAATGTGTTGAAATCACGACCAACTTTTTGGGCTGCAGTTTGCAACTCAGGTATAATGCTTTCAGGCAAAACTGAGTTTCTTGTATAAAGTACAGAACCGCCATATCCATCCCATGCATCATTTCTGCCCTTATAGTTAGGAAATGGTTCCCTGTTGATTTGACTGATGATTCTCACTTGTGAAGCTCCAACCTCTTTCTAGGTAGTGAAGATACTCATTATCATGATTGTAGAGTATCCTGGGATACTTTGGATCTCGCACGATTTTTTGCACTGCTGATCGAGTGAAAAATCCTCCATCAGGTGTCCCTATTCTCCAAGTCAGATTTCCCACAAGTTTGTTTCCTTCTGTATGGAACTCATGCAATTGAGAATCAAAAACATCAAATGTGGGATTTAAACCACGAGTGATGTACCATTTTCCACTAAAATCATTCATGTCAAACTTTTGGACGGGAATACTTGGATCAGGGTACAGGAAAGTCACCAACATCAGATTTACGAGGTACACATTTTTTCCGGGAGACTGCACACTCATTGAACTCACCTACAACAGTGTTTTCAAACAAATCACCACATTTTATCTGCACCCATATTCCATAAATGTGATCAAATCAATATTCAGTTTTAATAAGATGTTTGTAGACACCTGACATTCCGTTTCATCAGGTCTATTGTTGCAAGTCTGGAGACAAGCAACATTAGCTGCACATGCAGGGTTTGCGATGCACTTCGCAAGCTCTATCCTGAAAGCATAATACTTCGATAAGTCACCTAAGAGTGTCAGACATGCATGCTGGAATGGAGGTGGAAACTCATCAATACTGCTCCCTCCTTCCTAATTATGTTGGACCGTTTGACTTAGCAAAAAGTTTAAGAAAGAATAGAAAACTTCCGAATTTTGTGGTCTAAAATAAACCTTAGACATTTGTGTGACTATATCTTTACAAGTTCATCAAATTTTGGCACATTCATCGAGACAAATTAAGCTATCTTTTGAGTTTCAGGGAAAATGGAATACTGGTCGAAACTTTCCTGCATCCCTAGCACAGCAACAGTATCAGTTATTTTTACCACCATAATGGTCTGAAAAAACTTCCTGAAACTATGTCAAATTCTTACTGCTATTCTCATGGCCTAATTAGAACACAGAAAGTCTTAACAGTCTCAAAATCAGAAAGGAATTAGATGGAAAAGCATTACCGGTTGGGGTTATGGTTAAAACTTGAGTTCATTGATAATAACAACTAGAATCAAGGACTTATGGACAGTTGATCATAAAAAGCTAGAGACAGTCTATGTCCGTGAAAACTGAATTTGACATCCTTACCACTCAATTATTAAGCCAGGATGATAATCCACAGAGTACAAACAAGAACCAATTTCACATTCCTTATGTATTTTTATATGGGATAAAAGTAAACAAGGTCAGAACTCTTGAAGGAAACATACAAGGGGTAGCAAAGCAAAATATATTGGTAGCTCGGTATAAGGAAGTATACCGGCATACTTTAGTAACATCTGCACAATTACCTGCACTCTTTCAGTAAGCAAGTACAAGTTTTGAGAGCATCAGCCTTTGAAGCAACTGACAAAATGAATAGAGTTACAATTGCTGTTTTGGCCAATTGGCCCCATTTCTTCCAGACCATCAAAGCTACATCTTCTGGAAATTTGCATATTGTATTTCACTTAAATAGAGGACTTCTGTCAGCAAAGAGAAAGAAGAGGATGCAGAGGAGAGAGCTAGATCCCCGCATTCCTTCGTAAAGTATTAAAAGAGAAGCAACATAATAAAATTTTATCAAAACTCACCTTAGGTACATTCTGGTTAATGCTATGTGCAGAAGAAAGATTTTGTTTCCCCCGTGATGATAGTTGCAGACCTCTAGAATCCAAACCTCAGCACATTCTAGGAGATTTCTGCAAGTACGTAGGTATCAGCTGTCTTCTGGAACAAATTTTCACTATGACTATACTACCAAAGTAATCTGCTCTACCCAAGCCAAATCTTGTATGACTGTGAAGCTTTGATCCAACTTGACATTTGATGGTTTCATGATTGCACAGAAAGTTTGAATGAGGGGCAAGCGCCATTATTCAATTGAATGACCACCAACTCCAACCTATAGAAATGAAGTATATCAGATTGTGCTATCTTCTAAATCTTTCTGATTGATATCTGCTCTGTGCAACACACACGCTCACATATCAGGCTGATTGGTCCAAGATGCATATTCTACGTGTGTGTGCGCGCGCGTGTGTTGCACACCAGTACATATCAAATCTTACTATCAGATTCACAGCCAAGAATTTTGCCACATTCACAAGTAGATTGAAATTCTATAATACATAAGTAGGATTTAAGGTCAAATATTGAAATGCAGATAAATTTTCAACCAGCTCCCACATTCATCTTCAATTCCAACTAAAGGTTTTGGGGTATAGTTCACAATCAATCAAGAACTCACCCCTCCATTTCTCAAACATGATCCATGACTTTCAATTATGAACTTATGATGAACTCATGAACTATGAATTTTGAAGAATTATGCATGTCTTATGAAAATGATGTTTATGATGATATGGTGCTTTTAAATGAAAGTATCAATGTTGTTGTGAAAGGTTCTCACATAAGACATAGTCTTATGATCATGATTATGAAATGTATTTCTCACATATAGATTCATATTAGTGAAAGGTTTTCTCACCTATGCTTGAATTGTAATTTAAGGAGCTATTCTATGTTTTGATTTTTAAGATGAGGATTAGTATTGACCATAGTCTTTCCTATGTTATAATGATATTTGATTCTTATCTATTCCGTTGGGATTTAGACTTAGCACCGAGAGGGATTTGAGGTGGAGGCTCAAATAGGGTAGTCTCTGGTAGCAATCTCTAGTTCCTAACTACATACCCCGTAGGATAGTCTTAAATGACCTAGCTAGTAGATCCACTTTAGCAAAAGATGATGTGTACGGATTCTACCTTGGCAAGTAGAATCCCCTTCTTTTGGTACGAGGGATATATCGGATTCCATGATATAGCTCTCATGGTCTTTTTGTCGCTTAAAGCTAATACCCAAAAAACGAAAACGAATATGTTTCTTCAAAAGCTTTCTTATGTCTCTTATTTTAAATGTGTTGACCATATCTTATGAAATATATGTTGTTTCCTTAAGCCTTTAAATGCTCAAATGTTGGTCATATCTCATGTGTTTAAGTTCTTCATGATACCATGTCTATATATGCATATTGCCACATATTTAGTCCATTTCATGTACTAATGCATACTTGTGTCTACATTGTCTCGTTAATCTAGGGTCCGACGCACCCACTTCTCACACTCGTGGCTAGTTGATCAGTCTATCAAATTCAAGAGTTGGTGAGTCCTCATTTTCTGAGGAGCGAGACACTTTTACTTGTTTTATGTCTTTCTAGTTTTTGGATGATGTATGTGGTGTATGATTTCCAGCAAGCAGCTGTATTATTTATAGCGCCAAAATGTTCACAAAACAGAGCAGCTCAATTTTCAGCAGAAGTGCAAAGCAACAGATCAAATATAATGGCTTACATTCCGCCGCACAAGAGGCAAACAAAGGGCTTTCCGTTGTTGAATCCAACTCCGGCACTGGACTTTCTTAAGCCTAATAACTTCAGAAAGAGCGTTAATCTCAAGTCGTTTGGGGAGCAGAACAATTTTCGAGGAAAGACCATCGTTTACAGAAAATTTGCTGTTTCGAAATGGTTCTCCGTTGGCTTGGCTGATTTTCGTCTCTTGTCAGCCTCCAACCGTTTTCTGCAGACTACTTGATGGAAATCCAGACAGAAAAGCTCTATCGTTGGTTCTAATGGAAGCTATAACTTTTTTCTTTTTCACCGGAAGAGTAGTTTTAGATATGTATATCCTAATGTACCTGTATTTTCATCAATTTCTAGTTGTCTGCATATTCGATTTGTGTACAACCTTAGATTGAATTGATGATCAACACACAGTGATGTACATGGTTGAACATACACATTAGATTCATGAATTCACATTACATTTATGCTTTTGAGATGTTAATTATTTCAGTTTTCTTTCAAATATTTATGCTTTTCTAGGTTGCAGTGAAGGAATGCTGAACAAACTTATTGATACACCATGGCTTTTGGTAGCTGCAAATGTGAAGGAGGATTTATTTTTGGCATTTCAACATATGAAGCGTGAGATGGCACAAGTAAAGCCGTCTGTAGTTGCTCGTTTTGGAAAAATCCTCTTTTATAGGTCAGTCTTCTTGTAATCACAAGTTAAGTTTTATCATCATGGTAGGAATTTATAACAACTGGAATCGCAACAGATGTGTCATTTGAATTCAATATTAATCGCGAATATTTGTTTTTAGTCTTTGAAGCATTAGCTTGTTAGGTCCAGAATGACACTGCATCTGTCAACATTTAATTCGAGAGCTCTGTGTGCAGGAATTCCTCAATTTGTGAAGAATCCCTGGAAACTACCCCATTGAGTGAAGCAACTGTCATGCCCCGAGCCTACACCCTGGACGTGGCCGGCACTCGAAGACCATTGTTGGCCCCCAAGCGAACCCTTGACCTGGCTTTCTTAACTAAGCGGAAACCTAACTCAACAGAATAACTCCATGCAATGCAAGGACATAAAACAACTTAATTGATAAAATATGGCCCGAAAAGGCAACTCGAGTCTCAGAATAGAATATTACATATATACATAGATGAGAAACTCAAAACTACTGACTGACTGTCTATAAAGCCTCTATAATACTGAGATGGATGTTGGGACAGACCCCGCAACATCCTAACAAAACAAAACTAGGAACACAAAATAACAGAGTCCTCCGGAATGCAAGGAGGATCACCACTGACTATGGAGTGCTCAACTGGATCAACGGCGTGCTGGGTGCTGATCTTGGGTACCTGCGTCTGCATCATCATAAGATGCAGGCCAACTGGCATCAGTACATTGAATGTACGAGAATGTGAGCTGGAAAGCTAAGCAACATAGGCTAGAAGGAAATCTGAAAGAAACTGAATAACTTACCTGGCTCAACTCAACTCAACCTGACGGACTCATTTCAATATAATGCAATTTAAAACAAGTGCAATATAAAGAAAAGTTGTTTAAAACCTTCTATAAACTCTGTGTGTATACAAAGATACAATAAGCCTGAGATGTATATAGAAATACAACTAAACTGATGTATATAAAAATACAATAACTGTTGCGTATGAAAGTACAATAACTGCAGTGGGAGTTTCTCTAACCGACAACCATCACTTAGAGCTATAGTGATGATACAACGATCGACCTCACGCTGCCAGAGCATCCTATACCCGGCCAAAGGTATAAGACCTGAATTGCCTAATGGATCCACTAGTCTATCTGGAAAAGGATTCATCTAAAAAGTATGATCATTTTTTTACCCATGGTGGCTAACATGGTTCTATGGGGGCTGTGGGTTCCTTGAACGCTCCCCCAACTCGGTGCTCAATACTACTCCCAAAAAATGTACTGGCTCTTATGTTTTTAAAACATATTTATTCCTGCTGATTTGAGATAATTACTCAAAAACTTAGCTCAAAGACTATCTTGGAAATCTCAGTTTCCTCTTTTGCTTCATTTAGAAAGCGATAAATCTTTTTTTGAAAAACTAGCCCGAAGGCTCTTTGGAGATCTCAGTTCCAAGCTTGTTTAAATGTAAAAACATTTCTCTAAAACTTCTTTGGAAATACATAGTTCCCTAATAACTTTTGAGAAATGAACTCAACTTTAAACTCTTGACTTAACTTGAAACTCGATACTCTTTACTC
>JAJOOF010017271.1:0-18642 GCA_029582545.1 Solanum lignicaule | reverse complement strand
AAAAATACGAAATAATTTGAAAGGAGAGAGTTTTGAATAATTTTTGCTAGTTTTAAGGAGAAATGGTTGGAAGTTAGAAGAGAGATGAAATTAATTTTCTTTTATTATTTTAAAAAACACGTAATAATTTGAAAGAAGAGATAATTCTAAATAATCTTTTGCTAGTTTTAAGGAGTAATGGTTGGAAGTTAGAAGAGAGATGATATTAAATATCTTTTATTATTAAAAAAAATTTAAAAAATGTTGATATATTACTTTTAGGCTAATATGTGCCAATTTTTTATTTGTTTATTAATTGCTAATTAATAGTGGGCTATATGTTGCCAATTGTACGTAACACTTGTCTAGCTGTATAGTTTGCATTATTATCATTAGTGACTTACTTTTAGCTATAATTATGTGGCTCGCATTTTAGTTTGTTAAGCGTGTAGTTTTCGGTTAAGCAGTCTATATACAAACACTACTTTCTCTTTCTCTCCATAATCCTTTTCCATTATTTTCTGTTTAAATTACTCAACATAAATTGATTTCAAAATTAGAAAATTCATATTTTTTCCCTCTCAAATCCTGCTTCCAATTTTTTAGGGTAAATCTTATGTTGTTTCAATTACTTTGTTTTTTTTTTGTTTTGACAATTTCATTCTTATTCTTTTTTATTTGTATATGATTGCGATTTCTTGTGGATTTTCAGTCTTATCGTTAGATACAATTTGTTTAACTTTTGTATAATGTAATTTGTATAATATAATTTGTATAACTTTTTAAAATTTAGATGTTTGTGTTTGTATAAATTCCAACGAATTTTTGAATTTTATCTTATTTGTATAATTTTTGGAATTGGTATTACTCCAAAAAATATATTCAATTTTAGATCTAGAGTTGCACTCATATTTGTATAAATTTGTAATTGTATATCGTTATTCTAATTGTATATTTCTATATTTTATATATACAAAATATATAAGTACAAAAGTCTACCAACAAAATTATACTTGTACAAAATATATATGTACAAATCAATTAACGTGATTGTATATTTCTCCCCATGCATATCATAATAAATCCAATACTTAATTCAACAAATTATATACTTATTTGTATATTTTAATACATATACAAATTTTATAACCTTTTGACTTGTCTACCAACAAAATTATACTTACACAAAATAGTTTACCAACAAAATTATACATTCAGAGATAACTCAGTTATACAAACATACAAATCACTTCTTCATTACTAGATCAAGTCAAATATAATTGAAAACAGTTATTCGACAAAAAAAATACAATTATCAATGGATTCATAATCAATTGGAAGTAATTTATACAAAAATAAATACAAATCATTGATACTAATCGGTTTATGTAAATACAGACAAAAAAGCCTAATTATACAATTATTGACATCACTTCTTCAATACTTGCTGAATTCAAATACAATTGAAAACAATAATTCGATCAAACCTCCAATTATCAATGTATTCATAATCAATCGATAATAATTATTAAAAAAATACAAATCAAATTGGTACTTATTAGTTTATACAATTACGGACGAAGATAGTCAATTATACGTTATTGTTATCTCATCTTCTTCACTCGTTCAATTCAAATACAATTGAAAACAAAACTCATCTAAAAGTAATTCAATCTGATTGATTGAGAACATGGGGAAAAAGAGGACACAATTTATTGTATCATATACCTTTTGTATAATGAACGAAGAAACAATTGATTTTTTAATTTCACTCATCGATATAATGAACCCAGAAAGAAATGTGTTGTTGGTATGGAGGAAGTCATATTTGGTATGAAATTCTAATGAGGCTTAAGTCTCGAGACGCGACATGTAAGTTCCATGGATCTACGAGGAGTACATCTCATATATTCAATTTTATAATTTTATTACGAAGAATATAAGCAAAAGTAAAACTTTCAATGATTTTACTAATAAATTTTAATGAATAACCAATAATAGAGAGAAAAATATTGTAATTATTATTTAAAAATTATTAATAACCAATATTATAGGAAAAATATTATATTATAATTACTATTTGAGAAAGGTAACAACTAACAACACAAAACATAATAATAGCTGACGAGCACAAATACACTATCAGTTTAGCACTTCGCTAGTAAAAAATAGTATAGTATAAAGATCGTCTCCACAGGGATTGATACAAATAATAATTCAATCAAATCTTGCTAACTATTATTCAGGTGATCAAAAGAAAAGAGTTGGTTGTGGTTATGAACTACTTTTATAGACTAAATGATAATTAAAAATAATTTGTAACTATGAAGTTTAATATCAATAATAAAAGATAGGGTACAAGACAAAACAAGTGCATAATGATAGTTGGGATTTGACCACATTCATTTATCACATTTAAAGTTCTATCGATTCTCTCGAATTCGATAGCTTATTAGAGTATCCTTAAGTCTTGGATTTTTCTTCCGAGTAAATCTCAAGTTAAAGAATAAACCAATTATACCCCAGTGATTCTAATATGCAAAAATATGTTAATGATTGTTCTTAAGGAAGTAACGTCCTTCGACTATTTTTCCTTGAGATTTAATCAATAATTATCAACAAGCTCCTTCGATTACTTTAGAGAAAATATATTGATTCAATCAAACAAAACTATGCAATAATATTCACCAAGATATTCTTCTTTCAATTAAATTAAATAATGAATAGGGTCGCAATTCAATTCAAACTTCCATAACAAGTTCAAGCATAAGAATGAAAAATCAAAATCCCCACAAATTCATCAATACAACATGTTTGTCAAATACCCACTAAGAATCTACTCCATGGAGGAGAATAAGTTTACTAAGAACAAAGATGAAAAAGAAGACATAGCAATCAAACTTTGCATCCCAACTTCCGTTTTGGATTTGAGTAGTGTACCGCGTGTTCCACCTCCTCTTCTTTGTAACCTAGCGTTTCTTTTTGCTTTTTTTCCTCGATCCTTTTGCCCTAGGGGCAAGCTCTAACAACATATAGCATAGGGTTTCCTTTGAAATTCCAAAACACCCTTCCTTTAATGATTTTACGCCTCTACGTCACGCATGCGCACCACTGGAAGCCCAAGCGCGCTACCGGCGCGCGTAGAGGCAACAACTTCTTTAATGTTTCTGCACGAGTGTGCCGCTGGACACTTGAGCGTGCGACCACCACGCGGGCGGACAATAACTTAGCAGATGCACATTTTTGTTATTTTTCTTTCTTTTATCATTCTTGTTGGCCTTTCTCACTAATCATGTTCAACACTTGAATTTGCACACCTACACATATGAAGCATAGACAATTAATTGCAAGTTTACATTCAAAACTTGTCTAAAGTCATCTCATTTAATTACCCATCAAATACCCCCGCACTTGAGATTTTGCTCGTCTCGAGCAAATTAGAACAACTTGACCCCCTATAGATTTTGACCAACAAATTACTAGAAAAGTAATTGACTTCAACCATCCCTATAGGTTCATGCAATATTCATCGTTAAATGACTACTCATTGACAATGAAATTTAAGCGAAAATCAATCCATGAATTTTTCCACAACAAAGAAGATGCGATTTTATCATTAACAAAGTTTTGTTCATACTTCACAGACACAATCTCTCATTTCACTCACTCTCACAAAGAAATACATCATATTTTTCCAGAATATCATAGAATTGGCAATTGAGTAATTCTCCACTAATGTATGCCTTCTCAAGTTCAAATCAAGTAGGAATTGCACAAGTGTAATTTGTGATAAGGGTGTATGTAAAATATGAAAATAAAAAGTCATATACCCTTTTCTTTTTTTCACTCTTTTTTTTCTTCCTTTTTCTTTTGACACTTTTCATCTTCTTTTGAAAACACATTCAACAACTTTCATTACTTTTCACACATGACTAGGTTCAGCTTTTTTGTTTTCATAATTCAATTCTCTACACTTTCACTTATAATTCCAATTAAGAGAGTAATACATAGGGGGATTAGACTAAAGGGATGTATCATCTAATCAAAGAAAATGGATTATTATAAGGCTCAAATTGGTTGTCTAGGGATACTTATCATCAATGGTCTGTGAATTTAGGCTAGAAGTGGGTTAATCAAAGAAAACCTATAATCATATTCTTCCTAAAAAATAACCAGAATTTTGCCTCAAAAAACTACCATGACAAGTTCTAGATTCTTTCAAACATGAGTACATATCAAGATCTTCTCACCACACAATATTCAAGGATTGATAATGCGTCAACTTCACATACCAACAAGTAAGCAAATTTCATTTGTGCAATCAATACAACCTCTAAATAAGAATCAATCAGTTTATATCTCTAGCACTTGTTCAACAATTATGCTACAATTCTTATCCTAAAAAAATATGTGATTCAAAATAAATATGACTATGGTAAAATAATCAGACAAGAAACTCATAGAAGTACAACAAAGAAGTTACCCTAGAAAGATTTTTTTTAGTTATTTACAACTCTTTCGCCCCCACACTTAAGCTATGACATGTCCTCATGGCATAAAGAAACTACAAAAGTAAAGGAAACTTCCCTGACTCTCTTTAGTCGGTGTCAGAAACAGTGTATGGGTCCATTGTGCAGGCTTGGTCAAACGCACGCACCCATGTCGTTATCTTTTGATCTGACATGGTTGTCTTAACTATTAGATCATCCACCTTCTTAATATTGAATACTACCTTTTCCTCTCTAAATCTAAGCATAAGTTTCCCTTCATACACATCGAGTATTGCTCTGCCAGTATCTAAGAATGGTCGGCCAAGGATTAATGGAACCTCTTTATTTTCTTCCATGTCCACCACGATAAAATCTACTGGAAACACAAACTTATCCACCCTAACTAGAACATCTTCAATTATCCCTTCAGGAATAATGGTGAATTGGTCTGCCCACTGTAAGGACATTGAGATGGATTTCATGATTCTGAGCTCTCTTTCCAACTATTTGAATATGGGCAAAGGCAAGAGGTTTATAGAAGCTCCTGAGTCACACAATGATTTCTCAAATTTAGCAGTCCATATCGCACATGGAATAGTGAAACTACTTGGTTCACCATATTTCTAAGGTAGTTTATTTGAAGAATGGCACTACAATGAGCATTCAACTTGACTACTGATGTTTCCTCCAATTTTCTCTTGTTGGATAAAATTTCCTTCAAAAATTTAGCATATGCAAGCAACTAAGTGATTACCTCAGTGAAAGGAATATTCACATGTAGTTGCTTCAACATCTCTAAGAACTTACCAAAATACTTGTCAAGCTTCTCTCGTTTCATCTTTTGAGAAAAAGGAAATGCAGGCATATATTTAGAATCAATTTCTAGTTCTAACTTCTCCTTTCCTTTCTGAATTTCGTTGGACTTCCCAACTACATTTTTACTTCCTTGTTTCTCATCTTGGCTCTTTGTTACTTCACAAGATTTGCTTTTACAATTATCGTTTAAATTTTTTCCACTTCGCGAAGTCACAACTTTCAGCTCCTTAGGGTTCCTTATTGTGTCACTTAGAAGATTTCCAGGAGGTCTTTCTAGTTAGCAATCTGTCCAACCTGATTTTCTAAATTTTGAATAAAAGCACCTTAAATTTCAAACCACTCATCAACCTTAGTGATAAAACTTTTAAACATTTCTTCCAAAATGGATTGGTTCCATTGTTGTCCTTGATGAGGTTGGTATTGTTGTCGCTGGTGATTCTGGTACCCTTGAGTGTTTGTCCTTGTCCTCTCACATTGTTCTGCTGCCACAAATTCAAACTACCATTTGGTGAGCTCCATGAGAATCCAGGATGCCTTTGCCCCATTGTATTAAAATTATTTTCTTCTTGATAGTTCACTTTGTTAAAGTTTCCGACAACATTAACCTCTTCTATAAATGACTCATGTTGACATTCATGAGTAGGATGGCTCCCTGCACAAAAATCACACATTATTGATTGTGTCAATTGAACTTGGGCTAGAGTCAACTGTTTCACATCCTTTACAATCGTTGCAATCTGCGCCTGCAAGGTATTGTAAGTATCAACTTGGTGTACCCCTGCAGTCTTCTTCCTTTCAGAATTCTCTAACACCCACTGATTAGCATCATCTGCAAGTTTATTTTGGATTTCAATTGCTTCTTTGGGTGTCTTTTTCATGATTGGTCCTCCCACTGCATTATTTAATATTCTCCGTGATGCAGGGTGATAACCCTTCTCAAAAATTTGTCAACTGCAACCATAGTTCTATTCCATTATGTGGACACTTCCTCAACAATTCCTTGAATCTTTCTGATGTTTCAAACACTGTTTCTGATTCTAGTTGACTGAAATTGTTGATCTCCTTCCTCATTTTAGTTGTTTTGCTTGTGAGAAATACTTATAAGAAACTTTATCGTCATTTCATCCTAGGTGCGGATTGATCCAGAAGGTAAACTTCGTACCAAGATCTTAACATCATCCTTCAAGAAAAAAGGAGATCCCCTTAAGTATATAGCATCGTGTGATGATCCATTGTAGTGAAAAGTGTTCATGATTTCATCGAAATCCATCGGATGACTGGTTGGATCCTTATTCTGCTTTTCTCTAAAAACATAATTATTTTGTATTGCTCGGAGAACATTGTGCTTGATCTCAAAGTTATTTGCTGCAACATGAGGACATCTTACACTGGACTGCATCCCATTGTAAATTGGCTTAGCATAGTCTCCTAGCAATCTCCCCGCCCTTCCATTATTTTGATCCATTTGGTCTTCCATTTCAACAGAAAGGCGATGGATTCTTCGGTTAACAACCCCAGGATGTTTAGCATCATCCTCAATCCAAGTGCTCAATTTATATTATCAAGATTGAGTGGGTCATTCAAACCCCTGTTACCGGCATTTATATAACTCATTGTATTAAGTCTTTGAGACTGCCCTTGAACCCTTTCGGCAAGTTCCTTCTTAAGCAAGCGTAAAGTTTTTTTCCAACTCTGGATTGTATTCGATAACTTCTTTTGAGGAAGGTCGTGTCATACACCAAAGTTCTGGTTAATTATGTTGCCTACAATACTGGAAACTTGAGGTGTTAACTAAAAAAACAAAATAAAATAAAATAAAATAAAACCAGAATTAATACACAAAACTCAATTGAAAACTACTTGTTGTCATTTTCCGGCAACGGCGTCAAAATTTGACGAGCACAAATACACTATAAGTTTAGCGTTTAGTCAAAAATAGTATAGTATAAAGATCGTCTCCACGGGAATTGGTACAAATAATAATTCAATCAAATCTTGCTAACTATTATTCAGGTGATCAAAAGAAAGGAGTTGGCTGTGGTTATGAACGACTTTTATAGACTAAATGATAATTAAAAATAATTTGTGACTATGAAGATTAATATCAATAATAAAAGATAGGGTACATGACAAAACAAGTGCATAATGATAGTTGAGATTTGACCACATTAATTTATCACATCTAAAGTTCTATCGATACTCTCGAATTCGATAGCTTATTAGAGTATCCTTAAGCCTTGGAATTTTCTTCCGAGTAAATCTCAAGTTAAAGAATAAACCAATTATACCCCAGTGATTCTAATATGCAAAAACATGTTAATGATTGTTCTTAAGGAAGTAACGTCCTTCGACTATTTTTCCTTGAGATTTAATCAATACTTATCAAAAAGCTCCTTCGATTACTTTAGAGAAAATATATTGATTCAATCAAACAAAACTATGTAACAATATTCACCAAGATATTCTTCTTTCAATTAAATTAAATAATGAATAGAGTCGCAATTCAATTCAAACTTCCATAACAAGTTCAAGCATAAGAATGAAAAATCAAAATCCCAACAAATTCATCAATACAACATGTTTGTCAAATACCCTCTAAGAATCTACTCCATGGAGGAGAATAAGTTTACTAAGAACAAAGATGAAAAAGAAGACATAGAAATCAAACTTTGAATTCCAACTTCTGTTTTGGATTCGAGTAGTGTACCGCGTGTTCCACCTCCTCTTCTTTGTAACCTAGCATTTTTTTTGCTTTTTTTTCTTGATCCTTTTGCCATGGGGCAAGCTCTAACATCATATAGCATATGGTTCCCTTCGAAATTCCAAAAACACTCTTCCTTTAATGATTTCACGCCTCTACGCCGCGCGGGCGCACCACCGGAGCCCAAGCGCGCGATCAACACGTGGAGAGGCAACAACTTCTTTAATGTTTCTGCGCGGGTGCGCCGCTGGACACTTGAGCGTGCGACCACTGCGCGGGCGGAAAATAGCAGATGCCCATTTTTGTTCTTTTTATTTCTGTAGCATTCTTGTTGTCCTTTCTCACTTATCATGTTCAACACTTGAATTCGCACACCTACACATATGAAACATAGACAATTAATTGCAAAGTTCACATTCAAAACTTGTCTAAAGTCATCTCATTTAATTACCCATCAATAGCCAAAATGAAATCATCATTCATCTTCAAATTTATTAGTCCTTTCCACCCTCAAGTAATATTTGCACTGATTATTGTTTATATGTTTTAAGAAGAAGGAGGATAAAAAGTGTAAGAGTAATGACAAAAAATGAATAAAGTTGTCTAAGAAATATAGTGCTATGAAAGCTCTATCTTGTCTATTTTAGACACAATTATCTAAAAAATTGTTTATAGCAATGCATATTCTATGAGAGTTTGTTTATCCTTTTTAGAAAAATTTACTACAACGTGAAAAAATATAATAGCCAAAAATAAAAATATCATTACACCAATAATAAAAATTATGATTTGAAATAAAAATGATTTTAAAACCAAAAAAACGCTCGGGATGTACATTTTTATGCTCGCGGCTTACACCCCAAATTTTAGGACTTACGCCCTATAGATTCTACACCTTCAATTTGCACTTTGGAGCCTTTTCTATACGCTCTGCCTCGCAACTCGCTCCAAAAACTTTTAAAAAAAATACTATCCTAGATACATGTATTTGGCCCGTCCAAATATATGTATCTCGTAAGCAAATACATCTAATTATGTGTGTCTAACTAATGAATGTAATTGGAACACAGTAACTTAGGAGCAAATCATGCACATAACGACTTTAGAGGGTCTGTTGTATCACTAATATTTAAAAAATTCAAAATTCTTTTGATTTTTTTCAAGTGCGATTTAGGGGTGATTAAGTAGTTGGATGTATAACAACATAAAGGGTCTATTTTAGGCTAATTTTAAGAAGTGGTGTATCTAACTCCAAATTTCGTACAAAATTATTAAATTACGAGATAATAGATAATAATTTAAAAGTATGAGTTGAGTTAGTAGATATAGTATGGATGCATGTTTAATTAGATAGTCTTTTCTGAATAAAACAATCAAATGGACCAAGTTAAAAAGTGTAAAAATGTGTAATTTTCTATCTTTAATGTGTCCTTTGTATATGTTATGTAAGAATAAATTAACGTCTCACTTAATGGTATGTTAAATAACTTTTTTTTCTAAAAGGTAAGTGTTTTATTCATGCATTATGCAAATCATTAAGAAATATTTTTTTTATGGCAGAATATAAGTAAGGTCTAGGTGATCTTAGTACCAAGGGTGGTACAAATCTGAGCGTTCTTATATTCACTTTAATTAATACAAATGGGGAATTGGGTTTCCAGTAAATAGTGCTTTGTGTTGTTCTTATTTCTGTATTGTTGTCTTTCATATTGTGTTGCCTAAGAATGCTTAATACCTTAGTCTCAATTATTTCTACCTAAATTCAAGTTAAAGCCAAATTGCCTAAAGTTGGCACATTGTTGGGAAAATTGAAGTCAACAAGAGTGTTGGTTGTCGTACAAGGATAAAACTCACATTGATTAGTGTTTGAAAATCACCCTTGTATCAATTTCTGCCAAAATAAAATTCATCAATTTCATTCTTGAGAATGCAATATTCAATTAGTTGCTCCCACTTATCAATTTTCTTTTTAAATGTAGTGTCATGACCCAAAGTATACTCTAGGTGTAACATGATGTATAAAATTCTGAAATGCTCTACAAAAGCCACTTAACATACATCATACAAGATAATAGAAACAAAAATTTCAAAATAAGCATTCTCAAATAAAAAAGCTTGACAAAGAGGAAGTCTAACATAGTCTCAACAAACATCTAATTCATCAGAAGAAGTGGTTGGGACATAACTCATATACCACGTATAATGTCTGAAAACTGAAATAAAGGAAATTTATAAAAGTGTCTTGATCCTCGAAACATGAGGACTCACCAATCTTCAAATCAACAAGGGAGATCAACTAGCCACAAGTATGTGAGGTAGGAGCGTTGAACTCTACATTAGTGAAACAATGTAGGCACAAGTATGCATTAGTACATCAAATGTACTAAGTATGACAACACTACATAAATGATATGAAATCATGCTAAAAGGACTTATCATGGTATGCAATGACTAATCTAAATCATAAGATAAGATGTTTTGAAAACACAAGTCATAATCATGGTCAATGCAAACTTATCATATTAAAACACTTTGTGAGATACTTTGAAAGTAACCTAGTTCATTATTGTGGGATGTTTACATTAACCGACATAGACCATATGAGCTAAAACAGGTAATCCGATATCTATCCCACACCAAAAAGAGATGTCCTACTTGCCAAAGTAAGGACCATAAACTTCTAGCTTATATGGATTCACTAGTTAAGATATCCTATGGGGGCACGTAGTTAGGGACAAAGAGATTGCTACTAGAGACCCAATCTCTACTAACGAGAGATCCTCCATCTCAATATCCACTCGGTACTAAGTAAAATCCCATAGAATAGTCATTAATCATATTTATTTCATCATCCATGGAAAGACACAATTAAACTACCAATCTAAGCTAAAGTCATTTAAAATAAGTCTTTAAATTTTGATTCTGAGCAAACCTTTCACAATCTCATTTATACTTTCATCCAAAAGCATCCTCGAGTCATTTACATCAATTTCATAAAAACAGACATATGTTTAAAGATTCATAGATCATAGATCATAGTTCATAAGCTTCATCTTGTGTCCAAAGTCAAAATGGTTCATATGAATTCAACTCAAAATCACGTAAATACTTCAATTCGTGCATTAGAAGATAGAAAACAACTAATTGAATCATAATTGAGAAGAACTCATGGAAATTGAATAAAACCCTAACTTTGAATTAAGAATTGAACTAGTAGAATTGGAATCTTTGGGACCCAGTGGAGAAAAGGGCTTCATAGGTGAATACTAACATACCTTAGTGATCAAGGTCCAAAAGCTATGGTAAATTGGAAACCTTGAAGTAACACCCTAGTTTTTTCTTCCTTTGCTTGAGAGAGAAATTTGGGGGAAGAACTTGGAAGGAATTTGAGATTTAGGAGAATGATTTTAGAATGGGTAGTTTTAGGACTTAAAGTACTTATATAGGACTTAGAATAGTTGTCAAAACGACATATCTTAGGTATTAGGCTCATAAGAAAAGACTACAATAATACTGACTTAAAAATTGACGGACCCCTTCACGGTCCGTGAGGATGATCATGAACATGTGGAAAATTGAGATTTTTTGTAATCGATCACCACAATCCTACCTTCCATGGACTGTTCAGGTGTCTGTGAAGGGTCAAGCTTTCCTGAGCCTTAGAGGTGTCTAGTTCACGGTTAGGCTAACAAGTCGTGAACCTCTTCATTGTCTGTGAACCTGTTCGTAAATTCATCTTACATTTTACAAGTCAAACTTACCAAATTCTAAGGTGTTAAATGCAGGAAGTGAAAATTTGAATATGAATGCTCAGATATCGAGGAATACCAACAAGTTTATGGATTATCGAAAAATATTATGTCAAGCATACTTATCAATAGGGGTAATCTCAATTGATCATTTTAAGTAGAATATTAACTTAATTGCTTCCTTATTAATTGAGGCAAGTCCAAAAATTTTCTTCAAGTTTTGACACCAGAACAATAATAAATTTCTTCTATTAAGACTTAAGTCACATGTGCATACTTGTATTCATTCACTTTAATTTCACTTGTATTCATTTGTTCCTCTATATCAATTATTATTTTTGTGTATCACTTGTATTTATACATTCTAATGTCACTTACACTTATTATCTATTGTATCAATTGTTACGAGTTTGTATCATTTATTTTTTAAGGGTTTAATTTGAGAAAATGATTTTTGAAAGAAAATATAGTGACATTTTATTGTTGAGCAGTGTATTGGTATATCACTTATATTTTATGAGTTACATTTGTATCATCATTAGAAAGTACTCCAACCATCACCATAGATTCAAATCTCAATACTAGATACAAACCAGAAATACTCCTACCACTTAGTCACAACTTCAAAAATTACTAGAGAGTCTCACGTGTGCACGGATCGGTGTGATAACATCTGTCTATCTTCCATTCTCTCATTGATGGTGAGGAGACGATTCTCAAATTTACACGTCAATAGTTGAGGCTAACATCACGCAGTATGGAGCAAGAATTTGTATTGAAAAAATAGATGTAAGATTCTACGAGAGGAATGGATAAGTTTAGACTGTAACTATGATTTGATGACAGATGCTGGTAAAGTTATGATTTGAATTCTTTTGGCTGGATAATATTTTTCATAACATATGAACAATAGCGTGAAGAACTTCTTGATTGTCTTATATTCTATAATTAGTTGTTTAGTAATGGAAAGAGTATATAAATGACAAGATTGGTATAAAAAAAAGTTAATGATTGAAAATGGTACTTTTCATGAAATATTCAAATAATAATCCCGATGACTTTAAAGACTACAAAAAAAGAACAAATATATCTCTGAACTATAATAAATGATATGCATATACCTTTCGTTATACCTTACATATGTATATACCCTTACTGTCAATTTCCATAAGGCCTTCCAAAATTAATTTCGGGTGAGTAAAACTCCGGTATCGAATTTGGCGTGAAAAAATTAGGATAGAGCGTCAAGATTTGAAGGTGTGTTATAAAATTGGGGGTTTAGAGAGAATTTATGAGTCTTTGTCTATGTGCAAGCCGCTATAGCGGTTTTCACGCCGCTATAGTAGGATGAATTAATTCCCGTTATAGCGGATGAGCCGCTATGGTGATGCCTCTATAGCACGGTTAGTCAGATTGTTGTGCCAAAAAGTCTCAAAACCTTTTATTTTCTACAACTTTGTTCTTGGAAAAAGGAAGGGCCATTTAAGGCAGCTTTCTTTAGTTTTTCCACCAATCTCTTCGATAAAAGTAAGTTGATTACTTTTCCAACTTGTATTTTGATTCTTAAGCCTTAGACTCTAGGGTGCTACTCTTGAAAAAGGATTGTAACTTAAATTAATGGTTGAAAAAATCCTTGTTGGGTAGGATGATCAATGGAATGGCCTAGAATTTAAGGTTTGGGTATAATTTAGATATGTAGGGTCATAATTCATTGTTTGTTATATTTTATTATTGTTTTAGACCAAGAGCAAGCTATAAAATTACAAAAAGGGAAGACTCAGGTTCAATAGAGCGTCCAAGACTTGATTCTAGGTAGGTGATGATTGTTGTTTTTCGTTTATGTTATATATGCTTGTTAACTATGTCGTTAGTAATGCATTTATGATATATGATTAGAGAAATTGGAAAGACATGATGTGAAATGAAAGATGTTGTCAATCACATGTAATGAATGTGTTATGTGAATGTACATGCATAATTGTGATATATAGTGATTGTGATTGTGATTGTGTTGTGTGTTCATGGTTGAGATCAGATGCCACATCGGTACATATTATTATTGGAATGGGTACCACGCCGACACACTAACATCTAGAATGGATACCACACTGGTACAATAGAAACGGGTACCACATTGGTACAATAGAAATGGGTACCATATTGGTACAATAGAAATGGGTACCACATTGGTACACTAACTTTGGAAATGGGTACCACATTGGTACACGAGCAGTTTGTATGTGTGAGTTCTATGAGAGAACTAGATTGACTTGTTATGTTGTGATGATTCATGTTGTCTATGCATATCAACTCGGGGTAAGGAATGGGAATCCATGCTATGTTTTCCTTATAATTGTAATTGTGTATTATTTGCTTACTGAGTTGTGGTTGCATGTTCATATTTTATATATTGAAACTAGTCGATGATCCTACTAGTACACTGTGGTTATGTACTGATACTGCATTTATGCTTTTTTATTGAGTACATGGCATATTCAAACGTCTGCTTCGCGACCACAACATCGAGACCTCCGTTATCTGAATCCAAGGGTTAGTCACTTTCTTTGGGCTACTATGGATTCATTATTACTTTATTAGTCTATTGTTCAAACTCAAACATCCTAGACTTGTTAGTATTTTGATAATATGACTTTCAGATTTTAGAGAGTTCATTCCGAAATAATTTTATTGAATGATTGAGTTTATGGGAACTCAATCTTTTAATTATTTTCTTTATGTTTCATATCAGGACTTTGCTTCTTAAATGATTAAGTTTGGATTGGTAGTTGATTCTCCCATCAGAAGGTTAGTATGGGTGCCACTCACAGGGAATCAGGGTCATGACATGATTAATGTAGTATGTAGTGATTAGTTTTAGTTGTGGATTTTCATTTGCAAGTTATTACATATTTCAACTTTGGGTAAATGTGCGCATATTTGAAGTTCAGTTACATTTATCAATTTTTTTGTGCAGGAATTAGTTATAAGTTCTTTGATCATCGGTTAATGCTATATTTTCACTTTCATTTGCTCACATTGTTGATAATATTTATTGTTTTCATAGAAGGAAAAAGTATGGAAGATGCAATGACCGAGTGTAGCTTGTTTGTCACTTGCTCTGCGATGGAGAAAATTAAAGTTAGTGGGAACCAACGGAAAGTTCATGTCCATTATGTTTGATCTTGTTAAGGAATTATTTGAAGTTTATATTTGTACAAGTTGTAATAGACTTACGAAATGAAAAATTGAGATACTTTATTTCTTTTAACTATCAAATTTATATACAAATTAATTATTTTGAAAAAAATTTAGATGTATTTTATGTGAATGCTTGAATGCATTTGAATAAAGTGTTGGTATTTGATTCTTATTTCTGATGATCGAATCCTTCAACGATGGAATTAAAAAATGACTAAATAGAAATTATAAAAGAGAAATTGACAAGTAGCAAAGGAAAATCCGTCGCTAAGAGGAAATTTAACGAAAAAACTTTTGTCGTCATTGAAGAATCTTTAACGACTGAATTTATAATCCGGTCGTCAAATTTTTAAGGACAAGACTTGTAGCAATCAGTGACAATTAAAAAAATTCAGTCGTTATAGACTTTCAATGACTGGATATCTCTCATTTTAAGATAATTTCTCTTGAAGTGACATTATGTTCAGTAGTTCTAACTCTTCTTTGTGTGAAAATTTTGTAAATATTAGATAAATTTGAGATCAATCTCATGGGAGAACTCACTTTTTTTCTTCAAACAACAAATCAAGCAGTGGACTAGTGGTATCTGATAACGCTCAACTACACTTCATCCGATTCTAAGTGTAGGCTTTCACTATTTAGTATAAACCCAACGAAGAGTTGGGATCGATCCCACAGGGAGTGATACGGTAGAGAATTCAATTACGAAGTAAAGGAAGTGTTCTAATCAGTTGTAGAAGTAGACATTATAGAAACAATTAAAGTTAATTACATGGGTTGGCAACTAGTGTCAAATGGGGGAAATTAGATTGAGCAACTAACAACTACGAAAACATGGGAGTAATCAAGTATAGAGGGATCCTTGGAGATGTGATCAATTAAATACCAATTTCACTATATGGGTATTATCATTTACTAAAAGATGTTGAATCTTAGTGGGTAGGCTAGACTTTAGATGTAATAGCCATCTCTCGATCAACTATCACGATTCAAGCGACTTCTCTCAAACCTCGACAAACAAAATAATTAAGAACATCCAAAAACCTCAATTAATCTACTCTCTCGAGCTAGATTGGTAGGATTTAATTAAGACTCACTTTCTCAAGCTGAATCCACAATAACCCAATCACTACAATCATCAATTGTTAATTTTAATTCTAAAACCTCTTTCTCAAGCAAGCCTAGAATGTTAAACTAGAATTGTATTTTCAGCTACAATCCATGAATAAAAACTCAACTATCAATCAAACCCACTTCGAATCAACAATTTAATCAGTAAATACTAACACCCATAAACTAATTGCAACATTTAATAACATAATTACACCCCCAAAGAATGGAGGTTTTAGCCACACATTATAAAAAGTAAGAAAATGTTAACAACTATGTTCTCCATCAGCTGGGTAACAAATTGCAAGTCTTCACAATGCTTGAAATCAAAACTGAACTTAAAATTCTACTAAAAAAAATATTAAAAACAATGTTCAGAGTGCTTTAGATAAGAAACCCAAAGTTAGAATATGTGGGAACCCCTTTTTCTCTTTTCAAAATTCAATTTATACGTTCCCAGATTTTTGGCTTCGGGGGCATTCGGCGGAATAAGTCGAGCTTCGCCGACCAGGTCGGCGACGCACCAAATGCTTTTGTCCCTCGCCTTTTTGGCTTGAGTCTGCACTCTTTCTATGTTGTAACTTTAGGCGTTCGAGGTCGGTCTCACCGACCTGGTTGGCGATGCGCCAATTGTCCCTTCTTTTCGCCTTTTGGCTTGCATTTTCACCAGTCTTCCTGTAACTTTAGGAGGACTGAATATCCTTCGCCGATCCAATCGGCGCGTCGCCGACTTGTACATCTCACCGCTGAGTTGCCTTTGTTCTAGGGCTGGCTGCTGTGATTTTTGGCGAGCTGAAGAGCCACTTGGTGAGTCGCCGAGTGGCTTTGGCGATCATAAGTCCTTCTTTTCTTCAGCTTTTTCACTCCTTTTTGCCCAGTAGTATCCTTGCCTTGCTCTTTTTCCTTTCTTGTTGTAATTAACCTTAAAACATCAGTTTAGAGCATAGAATATGCATTGAGGACACTAAGACTCTAGATCTTATGCCTTAAATGAGTCGAAATCCCCGACTCTTCAACACCCCCAACTTAAATTTTTGCTTGTCCTCAAGTAAAACATAAGATCAATTAGTTCAATAGGGTTGGCTACAAATAGTGTTACTCAAGACTCAACATGAATGCACACGAGGTTCAATCTATCCACACAATGTTCAATTGTGCACTACAAGTTTCAAACTGTGACTAGCCATCATCAAATAGACTTCAGGCTCACAATGCTTGCTTCAAATGCGAATTCAAGATCAACAAAAGTATTGAAATGCCCTCACATCAATAATGATTCCATGCTCACACACATCTCATCAAAATTTCAGAATTTAGGAATCAAAGACAACTCTCACACTCTCAAAGATAAACATATGCATGATTCTACCCATAGGCTTGCCCGTATTTTCCAATCAACATGATATTAATCTCAATCAAGATCACAAAGGTCTTTTAAGACTTGTAACGGGGCTGAGGGTAATAGTATGATCATTTTGGCTTAGTAACTTCTACCTTCATGAAGCATGGTCTGCATTTAACTTTTCTTCCTTTTCTTTCACTCTTTTTTATTTTCACAATCACCCTATGCTCTTTTAAGCATGATTCATTGGACACCCATTTCGTTTATCCATTGCATAAACTTTATTTCAACATTCTCTTTCTTTTTCAATCGTTTTCTTCTTTTGATTTTTTTTATTACATGGAGGGGTTCCATCCTTTTAAACACAATCTATCAAGAGCAAATGTTTACAAACTTCTTGACTTTCCTCCCTTTTTTTTACCACACCCCCAACTTAGGCTTTTGGTTTAAGTTGGTTATTCGAAAGGACCAATGCTTCATGAAGATTTTAGGTGGGAAGGAAAAAGGTCAAATGTGCTTAAGTTTCATCCAAAGAAAATGATAGACTCAAATGGTGCCAAGCAAGTTTCACACTCTCACAAGGTGGTCACAAAGAGGTATAATAGAAATTTTGGTTCACTCTGTATAACTTGTGCCTAAGATTATCTCTATCATTTGCCTACATTAATCAATTGGACAAACGGGGCAAGTTCTAGGTGTTATCACACACACATCTCTAGATAACCTCACCACACATGGCATTCAACACACTCATCAAACAAGACTCTACAATTTTAGCTCGCGTGCAACGATCATCACAAGATTCATTTCAATAACCAGCCAGTCACAATGAGATGCTAAGAGTTCACAAATGACTTATGCAACTCAAATTTGCCTCATTCAAATCGCACACACATATCGTTCAATCAAAAGCACTATTTAAGTCATAGATATTTATCACAATCGACATTCTAATTTGCGAGAGAACAACCATATTCACAAATATTACCAACACATTCACATTAAAACAAATAGTTACAAATAAAGTCAAGCATTCATAACAAGCAACAATAGCCATAAAAACTGCCATAAAGAGGTAGGTATGAATATACCTCACCCCACCAAACAAACCTAACATTGTCATTAACGCAAAAATAAAAGTAAAGACATAAATAAAAAGGAATCATCAATGAATGAAAGGAGTAGGGTAAGAAGAACTCTTCACTTTATGTCCAATCGGTGATAGCTGCTTGAGACCGCCTAATCGTTTGGCGAACC
>JAJOOF010017270.1:0-28897 GCA_029582545.1 Solanum lignicaule | reverse complement strand
AACTCTAAGCTCTTTGCTTGACTTGAAACTTGAGTCTTAAATTGAAGTTGAAACGTTCAATAAAGACTCTTGAACAACCTTGAAGACTTGCTTGACTTACTTCTTAACTCTTGAACTTAACTCTTAACTTCACTTGATTTCTAACTTCACTTAACTTCTAACTTCACTTGACTTGGAAGCTAACTCTCCTTGAATTGAATTATGAATTCAAGGTGTTTGATCACATGTTACGAATGAATTCGGGAGGCTTAAATGTACCTTAGAGTGTTGGAAACAACTATATAACATAGGTACAATACCAAGGAACATGCATGAGAAGGTGGGGAATGAATGGGGAAACTTGGCGTCCTTGGCGCTCTGCAAGGCGCGGAGCGCCAGCCCCAAAACTTCAGAGGGGGCCTGCTGGCGCTCTGAGAGGCACGCCGCCCCAAGGGGGAAACTTCAGAATCCCTTTTGGGGCGCGCTGGCAGGCGCGACGCGCCAACCCCCTTGCCCAGAAACTCGACTTTTCTCCCTCGTTTTGCCAACTCTAAACCACCCTTACTTCAAGGGCTTCAACCCCAAACACTAAGGATCATCATATCCCTCAACATACCATGGATTACAACTCAAAACACAACCGGAAACAAGCCCCAAATCAACAAGAATCTCAACATCACAATCAACAGCAATACCAACACAACCCAACAACTTCAACAACATAACCAATCCTTTCTCAATAAATAAAAGGGGCTAGGTGTGTGGGGGAAAAGGATCAACCCACACTAACTACTCACATACCTTGATAGGGATCACCCCCGACGATATCCACGAGGATCCTTGACGGAAACTCCTTGCTTGATCTTCTCTTCCTCCTCTTCTTCTCTTCTTCTTCTCTCAAGCCCTAGCTTTCACTCTTTAAAATGGAACAAAATGATCCACAATAAGTCTAACACAACAATATAACCTCAAGAGAAATGGCTAGGGAAAAGACCAAAATGCCCTTAAAATTTCCGGACGGATTCCCTGCCAACTGCCCAACTTTCAAGGGTCATAACTCACTCATACGAACTCGGAATCGAGCAAACTCGGTGGCGTTGGAAAGATCAATCCAAGGGCTTTCCAAAAATAACTGGAACTACTCCTAACTCATCTTTATCTAGGAGTTATGACTGCTCAGATTTGGCCAAAAACTCACTGATTTCCATACTTAGCCAAATTTCCAGATTTTCAACATTTTTTCCAAAAATGACTATTTCCGATTTTTAAGTCTCTTCATAGATATTTCAAATTACCGGATGTTACAGGTGGCTTGGTCTTTATTACGTATCGTGAAAGCAAAAATATGATATTATGGAATCGAAAATATAAACTCATTCCAAAGTTGCAAAAGAAGGATTGTTTTCATGTATGAACAATTTATGGTTTTGCCTATGATGTTGTGGCTGAGGATTACAAGGTCTTATGTGTTCATAAAATTATGAACAAGAATATTGTTGAAATATACTCAATTAAAAATCAATCATGGAAAACAATTCCCAATATTTTTTCCGTTTGTGTTGATTAGAAACTGCAAATCAGTTTCATTAAACGGTGTCATTTACTTTAGGGCTTTCAAAAGGAAGAATCTGATCAATTATATTGTGTCTTTCCATCTAGTAGATGAAAAATTTATTGTAACGCCAATGCCACCATATAAATGCGGGGATCGCTTGGTTTTACATGTTTTTGGCGATCACGTTTGTGTTATGGTGACTTTTGACAAGGAAATTTCAATTTGGTCACTCGAAAAAGACTGGAATAACATCGCGAGGTTTCCTACTTTAGGAATCTTTGGTTATTACGGAAGTGATGTCATATGTGTTAAGGAGAACGGAGACATATTATGTAGAATAGATGGTGGTCGATTTATTGAGTACAATGTGTCGAAAAATGAGTATACTAAATTTGAAGTGAAAGAATTTCCAAGGTCAGTCAAAATAGGACCTTTGTATGTTGAGAGTTTAGTTTCTTTGAAGATTCCGTGGGATTAATTAGAAATTTCAAGCTGACTTTTCTTCGGCCTTTTAGTTAAAAAATAGTGATTTCTAGTATTATTGCCTTTCAATTTTCATTCATCTATTATGTAATAGTTGTTTATCATCTTTATTGATGCTAATGAATGTCATGGAAAAAGTATTGAGTATGATTTGCAGAAAGTATCACAGAGTCATGAAATTTGCACTATACTAACATGTTCGTGAGCATAATTGACGACAAACCCAATTACTATTGACTTGTGAGTTCGTGGTAGAACTGATAAACTCTAAATCATGAATCCTTTATCATATTGGACGAAACTCAATGCCTTCGATTATAAGACCAACTTTAGCATGAAAAGGCCTAGAATCCAACAATCTTGCTTCAACATCACCATTATCATCACCTGATTCACCATTGTAAAACTTTCCAATTTCTACTTCAAGCCATCCATCAGTTCTTTTTTCTGGTAACCTTCCTTTCAAATTCCTTGGTGTTCTTGCTGCTAGCATAACAATAGTAGCTCGTTCTTCAGCCTCGTCTTCGTTCTCTTGATTAACAAATCTAACCATTGCATTTGTCGATTCAAGGCCATGGTACCTCTCCGATACTTTGAACACAAAATAAGCTGCATAATTTGTTCGTGATGATAACTCTCAAGTTCCAATCTTGCCTCGGATATCTAGTAAATCGACGTTATTGAGTAATGCTACCTCTGGAAATCTATAGTCAAATACAAAAAAAATCACCTCAAAAAAACTCCGGATTTTTGTATACTACTCTCCCTTCATTTCAACCTATGTGATGGTGTTTAATTGACAACATAAAAGTATAGACATAATTCATCTTAATACAAAACTCATTTTGATTCACCCAAATTTATCGTAACAAAACAGAGTAATTAATACCTTGAATCTGCATCAAATGTGTGTTCCCAGAATAATTCAGTGTCTGAAAAAGAAATTGTCAATTGCCTTGAAGAGAGTAGATAACATTTCTTCCCATTTGTTTTCTCAAGCCAAAAACTCTGCAAATTGAAAAAAAATTAGAAGTCAAATGGAATTTTCCATCGTGCCTAGGTAAACACCGTCAAATAAATTGAGAATGAGGGAGTAAATATCTTCTTATATATGAAACTTATCGTCTAAAATAAGCCCTACACGTTTGTATGGTTATAAATCATCGTGTTAATGAAAGGGAAAATATATCCTCAACTTTGCGATTTAGAGCTGACATACCTCTTGTTACAAAATGGCTCATAAGTACCATATTATTATAACGAGAGGAATATCAATTCTAAATTACAAAATTGAGGGTATATCAGGTCTTTTTCCGTTAATTCTGAACAAAGAAGTATGATATTCTCATTGTAAGAAGTAAAAATTCAACTAGAAAATTACCATTTTACCCTCATCGAGAAGCATAGGAGACTGAGAGAGTCTAAAGTAAAGGTCCTTTTTGTTGTCAAAAAGTATTGGAGCAACTGATCGGGAAACTATATTTTGATGATCGGACGGTAGAAATTCATCCCATACGACATCAGATTCCGCTGCAGCTTTGAATCCTCTCGATATAACCGATGATCTAATGGTGTCTACCGGAGTTGTGAATGAAATTATCTCCGATATGCAGCCCTCCGGCAACATTGTAAAAGGATTCATTGCCTATATTGCGTTGTTAAAGAAGATGAAGATGAAGATGAAGACGAAGAAATAATAATGTGAGGCTGATAAGTGATGAATTCTGGTTAGGATAAGTGAGTTGACAAGTGATCACTTTAACATCGTCCACTTTTAGTCAATAACATTATTTAGACTCGTTTTTTCCTCTTCTCGTCAGGTATTTGATATCAGTATTGAGGCTCGATTAGTTCAAATTCACATTACGTGAGGCCTATTAAAGAAGGAATTGAAGTTGCTCTCTCCTTTGGAATTTTTAGCCAATCTCACAAGGTGATCATAATCATGAGCCTTTTTTTCTCCGAGTTTAAATTATATACACTATTAATTGGCGTTTGGCCATAGGTTAATCCAAATACTCTTCATTTTGTTTGAATTCGTAGATATAGAGTTGTATTTGGTTATAGTTCTTGCAAAGAATATTTAGAATAATATTCATATTTGAATGTACTTTTCCTTTAAAAAAAACATGAAAAAAAAAACAAAATATGCTCTAATAGACTAATAATATCACATAATGGATAGTCGCATATTGTCATAGATTATTAGATTACATATACGAGCTACTACATAGTCTTATGCTTGTCAATTTTCAAATACTATTACAAAGATACATTACTACAAAAAAATCGACAACACTAATACTGGTTGTTAATCCCGTTGTTGGTTGGTAACTGATATAACCAACCGTCAAAAGTGAATTGAAAAACAGGTTATAAGTTGTTTACTAAAATTTGAAGTATAATTTCAAGTTGAATTCGAAATTTTCAAATAAAGTGCTCCCAACATAGACAATACTTTGAAGCAACCATTAAATAAAATTGTATATATATTTCCACAAAAAAAATTATGAATATAACAATTACAACATCTTATACAACAAAACTGGGAATTCAGAAAGATTAATAAGACAACATATTCAGTAATCTAAAAGTTCATAACCTTATTCAAGTATATTAACACAAAAAACTATATAAACACACTTTCTATCTTTTCTGGAAATTGAATGCTTTGATACCTAAAGCAAATGTGAAGGCGAAAACAACAGCAAATGCAACGATCACACCAGCAACAACTCCGAGAAAATCATGTTTAATTCCGTAGTCATTTCTCAAGTATTCTTCCACAGTTTGACCATTAACAATATCTTGGAGGTCTCCAAATTGCGATGCAACCAAACCATACAACGTCCATGCAACAGGGCACCCCCAGTAGTACCATCTCCACCATATCGGAATACGCTGTTTTTAGTCCAAAAGAAGGGGGCAAATGATCAATTTTATTTATTGAATGTTTTTTGTACTTGAAGAAAAAAGTTGAAATAT
Organism: Solanum lignicaule; assembly: GCA_029582545.1. Classification (NCBI taxonomy): domain Eukaryota; kingdom Viridiplantae; phylum Streptophyta; class Magnoliopsida; order Solanales; family Solanaceae; genus Solanum; species Solanum lignicaule. Next base: position 23,895 of record JAJOOF010017270.1, on the reverse strand, counting down.
GTTTAAGAACTTACAGGTCGTGGAACGATGAATCCTGAGAAGAGATTCCATACTGTATAGAAGAATCCAGCGACAATTGAAGCAACGTTTTGATTCGGGGTAATAGCCACGGTCATCATGCCAAAGAAGGTGAAGTATAGGAAAGTGAAGAACATGAAGAAGAAGTACCAAAAGAATTTTGCTACGGTCCATTCGAATCCAATCATAGAATAGACAATGAGACCATAGACAACAGCTTGTACAAATACATATGGAATTTCAATAAAAACCTGCACGAAAAACATTTAAGTTTTCGTAAATAATGTGAATGATTTGAACTTTTAAGACGAAAAATTGCCACTGTGTCTAGCTACTTACTTGTGCAAAGGCATATGGTATGGCAGAGTACATCCCGGCAGCTTTTTCTCTGTAGAATACAGTACGTTCAACCGATACAACAGGCTGAACTGATGATGCATTTTGTACACCGAGGAAGAGAACAGCAGCGTACATAGATCCCATCGCGTTGGTTAGATCTTGAGGCCTACTCCTGTAATCGAAACAAAAAAACAAAATGAGACATTTTAGCATTTGTTAAAGTTACAAGTTGGAAGTTTGTCTTCTTATTTCATTTTTTCGTGTTATAGTACTTACACTTTGGTACCGATATCCCAGAACATTGACCCGAATATGAGTGCTATAAAGGTAGTGAAGAGAAATCTGACTGCAGTGTAAGCCGGATTACGCCAATATGACCAGTGTTGCTTCCACAAACAAGCCATACATTGGACCCAAAATGGCTGTGAGAATTGGTTTTCAAAATGCAGGTCACTTGTACCAGGTCGTGGCACACTTAGTTCTGTAATCAAGGCTTTGTTCCTCCTGCAGAGGTCTGAGTTCTTGTACAAGTCGGTGAAATCGACCCCTAATGACATTTCTTGAGATGAAGATGTGACTTCTAACATCCAAGTTGCTGGATTGTAACCTTCCTCTATTTTGCCAACACCGGGCATGGACTGAATTCACGGTGAAAATAAGCTCGATCAGTACTTGATTATATAAAATGATCAGTAAAAGGAACATACTTTTCCAATTTCCAAAGAAAACTAACTTACCTCGAAATATTTTATCAAATGACATGATTCGCGACCTAATGGACCAACGTATATCTCTTGTCCTCCTCGTTTCATAAGAAACAACTGTAATGACATGTTCGTATTAGTATCTTGATATCTAGAGGGAAGGCATAAGGCGAATTAGCAATAGATGCAAAAGGTGTTTCGTCTTACCTCATCAAAAGCCTCGAAAATGTCAATGCTAGGCTGATGAATGGTACAAACAACAGTTCTTCCTGTATCGACAGTGTTCCTAACAGCTCTCATCACAATTGCAGCAGCTCTTGCATCCAACCCTGAAGTTGGTTCATCCATAAAAATGATCGAGGGGTTTGCTACTAGTTCAACTGCAATCGTCAACCTTTTACGTTGCTCAGTTGACAGACCATTGACTCCTGGCAACCCGACTAATGCTGATCTTAGTGGTGTAAGCTCAACAAGATCCATAACTTCCTCAACAAACATCTGAAATGGGATAACCGGTATAAGATGACCAGTAGGATAAATTCTCACTATGGAAGCAAACGGAATGATGTAAGGAGAACTTACCATTCTTTTGTGTTCATCGACATCTTGAGGTAAACGCAGCCAAGCCGAGTAAACCAAAGACTCGTAAACTGTAACATAAGGTGAATGGATGTCATTCTGTTCACAGTATCCAGAAATACGTGCAAATGTTTCTTGCTTCTTGGGATATCCAGAAATCTTGATGCTCCCGTCAATGTAACCTCCGGTTTTCCTTCCAGCCAATACATCCATCAACGTTGTTTTACCGGCCCCACTAACTCCCATCAAAGCTGTGAGAACACCTGGTCTGAAAGCTCCACTCACACCCTTCAAAAGTACTAATCTATTGTCACTGCTACCTTGCTCTCTCATTTCCTGCAAATTGTCAAAAAATTGAGTCACATTTCGATTAAAGGAAAGTTGCAGCACCGGTTTTTAATGACTATAAATTCTTTGTTGCTCACCGGAGGCATGTCAACGGAGTATACAACTTCATCAAAGGTGATGGACTGGGGTTCAAATGGAAGAACCATGCCCTTCTTCTTATTCTGATTCTCACTGACAGAATCTCCTTCCGCTGTGCTAGTTATCTGGGGCGATGATCCACTACTTTCGTTGTTCTCACCCTCTTCTGAAATCGTAGCTTGTGGCTTTCCAAATGCTGCAGATACTCATTCCATGTTAGTACATGTCATCTTTTTATTCATGGATATATCAATGAAGAAACCCAAGATACTCACGGTTAAGATAAGCGAGAGCAAGACTGTAGGCGATGTTAAACAGAATTGTGAATCCAGCAAGTGCCCCTATACCTATCCAGTACCAATATGCATCGGGAAAGAACCCTCGAGATCTCACCACCGAAGGTCCAAGTGGCTCAGTTCCATTTGGTGCAGTCTGTTTCAGTGAGAGTTCATTTCAGCATTCATAGGTGAAAAATAAAAAAACATTACAGGCCGCGTTATGTACACAAACTTACATGTTTCCACTTTTCTCCATCAAATTCATTCACAAGAATTGCATTCACCGAGAACATGAGTGGTGACGTCCAGTATCCCCAAATCCACCAGTCCTTCACATCAGCTACACAGTTCGGAGAAAAGATAAAAGTAAGCATTTGAACAACACAAGAGCTACTATAAACACTTAAGGCACAAAACTTACTTCGTGCAAGGGCGAAACCACCCAATGCAAATTGTAAAAGCAGAGCACATGCTCCAAATGTGCTAGCAACTCCCATGGTCCTTCCAACTGCTGCGATAAATCGGAACAGTCCTGATGCCATCTGGTTTACTAGTACGAGTAGCAAAAATTGTTTGAAAAATCTGCACAAACAACAGCAGATCAATAACCACAGGAGAAATGATATTTGTGATCATATGACAACGATTACACCATATAGTCTTTCGTCCCATACCTTCCAACATTAGGATCAAATCCGATGACATAATAGGTGAGGACCGTCCACATCCCAACTTCAAGAAGTGTTACTGGGATTTTTAGGATCCATGAAGGAATTGCATATGCCCATGAAGGATAAAAGAGAAAGTCCCTTTGCTTGTAGAAAACCGGAAGCTTGTAGAGCGTCAAAGGGAGCTCAGACAAACCATTAAACATAAGCATAACAACCGTAAAAAAGAGAGCACCAGTGTATATTCCTCCATCTGTCTCAGTATCCCGAGGCATCTCAGTTCGAAAAAATATGGTCATTGTCATAAGTGCAATGACCATGAGCTGAAAAAAACAAAGAGAGGATTAGTAAATTTCACATGGATATGACAAGACTATGACATATATCGATATAACGAATAGACCAAGTAGTTCACCTGAAAGAATTTGAAGATGTAAACAAACGAGTTCCGCTGCATTAGCAGGAATTCTCTTTCAGTGCAAACCTTCAAAAGCTGTTTCTTTCCGATACCGTACTTTTCAGTAGTCAAAGCAGCAGGGTGGCTTTTGCTCTTGTCAAATGCGGTTGAAAGCTCATTGCTTACTTTTCTCCCAACATGGAAAGACTGATAAGCCTCAGCAAATTCTTTCGATGTGATAAATCTGTAAGGCTCGTCCCTCCTTACCCAATATTGCTGTTGATCCTTCTTAGATGTCACCTGCAAGAAATTCAAAAAATTCCACGTTAGAACTTAGAATCGACACTGCATCAACACTTCGAAAACATTACATCCTTGTTTCTTATAAAACATACTTCTTGCAAGAAATCAGCCACGCCTTTTCTGTCAGGGCATTTGAATCCCATGGATTCAAAGAACTCGAGCACGTCCTCTCGTGGACCCTGATAAACAATGTAGCCATCTGATAGCAGAATGATATCATCAAACAAGTTGTAAGTCTCGGGAGCAGGCTGCAAGAGAGAAATCAGAGCTGTTCCTTTCAAGATTTGAACAGATTGCTTTAGGGAATTCACAATGGAGTAAGTTGTGGAACTGTCAAGTCCAGTTGAAATTTCATCCATGAAAAGGGCTTTAGATGGTCCGACAATCATTTCACCAGTAGTGACACGCTTCTTCTGTCCTCCCGAAATACCCCTTATCATTTGATCTCCCACCATAGTATCCGCGCAAATATCAAGTCCCAGAATCTGAAAAATGGAATTTACAGACAAATGAATAACTTATCTATCGACCTTTGAATAGCTCGAACATATGAAAAATGATTGGGAAATAAAAGTTACCTTAAGAACATAATCTGTAATCACTTTGGATTCTTGTCCTTCTGTTGATACAGCCTACATTTCCATTCAACAATAGTAATATTAATTATTCGATTATAGCTCAAACATATATCAGTTAAAAGAAATCGAATTCGTTTCCAGTCTTACCTTCATGAACATGTCAATATCTACATCCGGTTTGATATTAGCTGCTTTCTCTCTTCTCGATAGTTCAGCCAACATTTCTAGAACATAATTCAAGAAAAATAGTCAATAATTGATCAATAACGCGAACAAAAACTAATTAAACAAAACTAGAAAAATGGAACTAACCATAACGCGAACCAACTCCTTGACATCTTGCGGAGAACTCCAACGTTTCTCTGACAGTCATTTCTCCAATATGCAAATCATGCTGGCTAATATAAGCCGCTGTTCTTTCTGGCACAAATTCATGTAATTCATGTCCGTTATACGTCACCTTTCCAGTAACCTGATTTCATCATAACATTATAAACTTTAGTCTTACATATATTCGAATCTAAAATTATGAGTTGTTTCAAAATTCTTACCCTTAGATCAGAATCAAGTTTTCCAGCCAAAGCAAGTAACAAAGTTGTTTTTCCAGAACCAGGAGGTCCTAAAAGCAGAGTCATTCGACAGGGCTTGACGTAGCCACTAACATCCTTGAGAATTGTAACTGAACGTTTTTTCGATGGAAAGATGTGAATTGAATCCAATAAGCTCTTTATAAGCCAACAAAGAACAAAAAAAAAATGTTAGCTTTTCAGAACACCTTATAAATCACACTATAATCACTGTTATCATTTCCCTTTTCAACTAATGGAAACGATTAGCACCACAAATCGCCTGATTTTAATCGAAAAAAGGATACAAATGACCTATTCACATTGTTCTTGAGGTATAATTGAACTTATATTTCACCTTCATCAATAATTCTACCATACTAAGAAATCATCAGGTGAAAGTAGACAACTTTTAAGATTGTAAGAGTAACCAACAATTCAGGTTTATTTCTCAGATGGTCACTCAACTAACAGTTATTAACTCAGAAAGTCACCTAAGTTATTTTATGAAATAATAACTATAAGTTGAGTGAGTATCTGAGAAGTCAACTCCATCAATTCAAGAATCATACGATTCTTGAATCAAACTATCATTTTTTTCATTTGAGCAAACACTAAAACATGAGTACTTATTCTATAGGTGATAATATATAGTTATACCATACTTTTTTAGTCATAAACACACAATATAAATCAAATATTTTTGGGAATTGTTACCTCAATGAAGTTAGAAATGAAGTTTGTAAATGTAGGCAAAGCTCTGCTTCCAACATATGCATCTGCCTCAATATTCAAATGCTCAAATCTCACTTCTATTGATGGAAAATCAATTCCAACCCTGTTTTTTTTATCAAAAAAAATAAATAAATTAGAAAACTTAGCACCAAACTAGATAAGCAAGAAAAACCAACTCAGCTATATAAGTTTTTGTATCGACAGTATAAAGAATCTTTTACATTATTTGTGTATTTTAACATGTTAAATACTCTTTGTGTCTCAATTTATACGACGAGCTTTAACTGAATACGTAGTTAAGAAAGAAAATTAAAAAAAATAATTCTGAAATTTGTAATTTAAATTAAATCATAAATATATGTGTGACTATAAACTATCACATAACTTTTTCTAAATATTAAAAAAAAAATATCATTGTTTCTTAAACATATTAAAAAGAAAAATATATCACATAAATTAAAATTTAAAAAAATACTACTTTCATTTCATTTTACTTGTACAATATATTTTCCCTTTATACTTGTCCATTTTAGCAAATCACTATAATCAAATTTCAATTTTTAAACCATAGTTAAGTAAGTGCAATTTAGCAAAAAGAAACTCTTAACTAATCAATACTTTCTTAATCAGAATACACAATGCAAACTGGACAAGTAAAACCAAACATCAAGTATCTATAACTATTTTTTACCTAATCTGATCGTGTAAAAATTCTTTATACTGTCAGCGTATATAAAAGTTTTAAATTCAAATTGAAAAACAAATACCTGTCAATCCTATTCTTGAGTTTCAACAAGAATTTTTCATTATCTTCATCAGCAACTTTAACAAGTCTTTCAAGTAAATTCTTTCTTTGTTGAACACCAAGATCATCAACATCAACTTCAGCAGTAACACCTTGTGATCCAAATAATATACCTTTTCTTAATCTATCATAAGTTGGTAATTTTTCAAGTGCTGCCCATTTTAATGCCTCTTCATCGTCTTCGTCTCGATTTGATCTTGAAAATACTTCAACTCCATTATTTCTCCATATTGAATTACTATTTTCTCTCATACTACCTCTCATGCTTCCTCTTATACTGCGACCGCGTAAATTACTTAAATCTGATGGCTCCATATTGAAACAAAATTAAAAAAGATTGAAATTACACCAATTGATATAGTTGTTATGTATGTTATAAAATGGAGTTTTTTTTTTTTTCTTTAAAAGAATGAGAATAAAAAATGAATTGAGTTTGGAGTTTTGATGTTAAATGTAAAGGTGTTATATAGAAGCAAGAAAAAAGGAAGATGAGGATTTTAATGTTGATTTTTTAGGTACATGTATTGGTCCATTGTATTTTTTTGGATTTATTGACTAGTTGAGATGAAAATATTATTTGACGTAAATAGTACTAAACTTCTAGAGGAATTTTTAAGATTTACTGTTTATTTGCAGCCGTAACATGTTTATAGATTTTTGGAGGAATTTTATGTTATCTTCCTAGAACCTAGGCTATCATGTGAGACCAAAGGGTGTGTCGGGTACGGAGAAAAATATTTTTGAAAAAATATATTGGGAAAATAAATTATATAAAGAAATCATAAAATATATAGTTTTTTCTAGTTTTTATTTTCTTTATGTTGATTAATTAGTATAGGTTTGTTACTCATTAGAATTGATAAGATAAAGTCTAGACGTCTAGTCCTTCTTGCTTATATATATCCTTGTTGAGAATTTATTATTATTATTATTATTATTATTATTATTATTATTATTATTATTAATAAAAAAAAATCGCTAGACACTGTCTAGTAATATATATTGAAAAAAAAATGATTATATTTTCTCCAAGCTCGTTATCTTCACTTTATTATCGCAACCCGCATCCCCTCCAACTCACAACACACCATTTATTCAAATTATATAAAAATGTTTTAAGATAATGCTTTTTAATTTATATATTAAACACAGAAAAATAATAATATTTACTTATTATTATAAAATATTTTCTGTATTTTCTTTCTTGCCGAACACACCCAAAATTAGAAAAAGATTTTGTAGTTATAATTGTGAGTCAAAAGCAGCCAAAAAAGGCCGCTAACGTCTAGAAGCATACGAGAGTCAACAACATATAGTTATTCGTTCCACAAATTATCATGTATGGGGGTATATTATGACATAGTTTGTTTGAATATTTTTTTTAGATGATATATCAGATGTTATTATAGAATCTTTTATTTAAATTACTTTCAAATGTTTATTGAAATATACTTCAGCTATCAGTTGTTTATTTTTCCTATCTAAAATATTACCATCGTTCAAATAGAAAAAGTGAGCAAATGATAGTTAAAGTGTTTTCGATAAATATTTGGGGAATAATTCAGGTAGCAAACTCACACACTTAATATTTGATAGAAAACTCAAAAAAATTGGAATATCCAATGCTGACGTAACTTGGTCTTTTGACCCTTCACTAGTTAAGGTGTGTTTTCGAAAAGCATTCTGATACCTTCACTAGTGTATATCTAGATCAAAATTTGCACTCAATTGACAATTAAAATGTGTCTCGTGAACATTCCATGTTGACGTGTACATGGAACATATATTTCGGAAGTGTCCTCTAGATGACCATTTTGTAAATTGAAGTGTAAAGTGAAAATGAGTCGAGATGTCTAGATATATGTGAGTACTTGTCAGCTGAGACCAAATTTGTGTATCCTTTCATGTATTATGATTTATGCCCTTTTTTTTTTACTTTGTGTTAATGGAGAGCTACTTTTGTTTTTTTTTTAAGAAATTTTCATATTCTTCATTAAACTAGGAAAATTTCACTTCTTTTTAAAAAAAATAAAATATTTCGTTAGGTTTTAGTTGGAAGTTTACATGTAATAAAATACTTAAAGTTATGTGGAAAACTTTTCTTCCTTTTTTTTTTTATGGCATGTGGACTATTGTGGAGACTATGAAAATTTCTCTAAGTCATAGTCCTTTTTTTTTAATCTTTTTTTATTATTATTATTCATGTGATGAAAATTCAAAATAATCAAACCCAAATAGCTCTCTAACTTGACTGTTCTCAAATATCTAGAAATTCAAATTTTCCTTCTTACTTAGAAGTTACCAAATATACTAAAACAAATATAAATATTTATTCCTAGGTTTTTACGCTAAATTAATGTAACTTAACGTGGTTAATTAAGTGATTTAATGTGGTGAATATAAGAATTGACAAAAACTATGGGCGGATTTTAGATTTATCGAAAAGGAAAAGTTTATGAGTTCTTGATAAATTAGTTTTACATATTAACTAATTTTTTAAATACAAATACATGATCTACATTAAAGCTACTAGATTTTGTCGAATCAGTTAGTTGAACACTAGCCTCCTATTTTTAAAAGGAAAATTAAACTTTTACACCTCCTATACAATATAAATCCAACATAAATATAATAACTCAGTTACAAATAGTAAGAAAATTAAATCATACACAAATATTAATTAACTTGAATGGTATTTTCATTTTACATTTGTTGTTAATTAAGAGCTAAATTAGTTTTGAAAAACTTAAGGTATATCTATATATCTAAATCATATTACATGAATATTTAATGTAATTTACCAAATAAAATTTCTGATGGAAGTTCTTTTTTGGACAATAATTAGTATTTTCAATCAACTTCTAGTAACTCTCCTTTTTGACAAAACCTAGCCTTCAACGCAAATAAGCAAAGAGAGAATTTTAAAAAAATAAAAGTGAGGAAAAGTAATTATTACAACATAGAAAATTAATATCCAGCTTTGGAGGTTGACCCTTTTTTTTTTAAATAAAATAAAATTGAGGATACGAATATGGGAATAGTGGAGGAAATTATAAGGTGAAGAATTAAATGATCATCATCAACAAAGTCGAAAATTCAGATAGGGCGGAGGGAGGGACGCGATTGGAACTTTTTGAGTCAAGATTGAGTTCTTTTCTATTTTTTCGATAAGCTTTCCATGGCTGTAATCATATTTAAGTATCAAAAAACTAAAAATAAATAAAAATCATGGTTTCCAAATAGAACCAAAGCAAGGGAAGATAATTTTAGCAATAGTAAAAATAGTGGTGTAAATTAGTATATTTTTTTCCTTTTGAAATATTTTGACACGTGGAATCTATTTGTATCATGTTGGAGGTAAAAAAAAATCAAAAGGTTTTCCACTTGATGCCAAATTAAAAAGGTGATTAACATAGACAAAAGTAATTAACAGACTTTGATTGACAATTAAGAGATCTTCTGGAATGGCCTACTAATCCATTTTCCATTGGCTACAAGTTTGAGTAATTTCTCTTACAAACAGCTCACAAATCTTGAATTTCAACAAATACTATTTGGGATAATATAACCACAAAAAAATCAAATCAACCTTGTAACACTCAACTCCCCATGAGTTTAAGCCTATCAAGATTATAAGTGTTTCTTTTTTGCTTTCTTGTCCGGCTGCGTTACTAGAGTTTGACTAAATTAGAATCCGTGCATTACAAGGTCTATTTTTAGGGTTGACGTTCTGAATAAGATTTTTTCCGTTCTCAAAGTTCGAACCCGAAACCTCTTATAAAGATGGAGAGATCAAGATTATGAATGTTTGCTAATAAGTTTAACCATCTTTGGAAAAAATTAGTGCAATATATTTTGGAAATGAAAAAACACAGGGGCGTATCTAGAGGGGGTGTCGTGGGTTCACGTGAACCCATGCTCCCCTCTCTAGATCATATATAGTAGTGTTATATGTTAAAAAAATATTTAAATATAGATATGTGAACCCACGTTCAACGTATCATATAATAATATGATGATGATATAGGGTGCACCTCTCTGAGTGAGGATAGAAATTTAAATCTTATATATATCTTCTGTTTTTGAGTAACACCTCTCCAAGTGGTTATCAGTTACACTTTTGGCGTTTCAACTAATTTTTCTTTTGTTTTTTTCTTAAATCTTTCAAAAATTTCCAGTGTGTTACATTGAAAATTCTTTAAAAAATTTAGCACTAAATTTTTTTATATATAATTAAATCAAATGTGTATATTAAAATTTAAAACTAGTAGTATTATATATTTTGGACCTATAATTTTTAAAATTTAATGGTTCATATTAAGAACCTAAAAGTCAAATTGATCAAATTTATATTTAAAAAGCATTTTTTCGTAATCGTGCACCCATCTTTCCGAAATCTTGGATACGCCTCTGAAAAAACATACATTAATGTTACATTCATCAAATCAAACAAGTAAACCATAAAAAGCCACAAATTAAAGTTAGAATACAAATTTGATCATGGCTAAATGATAAAAATATATACTTATTTGATATACACATTATTTATGGGCATTTATTTGTTTGATGTAAACATCTGGTACGAATAAATTTTTTTTTTTTATCTACGTGTTCAATCAACTTAAGTTCTTAGTATTTTAATAGCCATGATGTGAAAATATGTCTAGGTTGAATTTTCAAAGTTTTGAACAACATTCATGCAGGTTTGTCTATTATATAAACCCTTAAATTGATGTAGTTATGTTGTTACACCCTACACATTTGTTTTTCTTCTAGAGATGTATGGAAAAATTTATTTTATATTATCCAAATTTAATTTAGTCTTCTTTTTCATGCCTTGAACTAGTCTCATAAACTCTATTATTAGAAACTACCTTCTTTTTTTTCATGTTTCACTATTTTAATATATGGATAAAAAATTTGTCATCTTCCTTTCTTCTTCCTAAAGGAAAATTTTTCATATATATATAATATGAATGTTAGTTTGATACATAAGAAGATTTTGGAGGGTTACAACAAAGTGCAAAAGGTGAACATCTTCTTTATTACCATCTCCAAATTTATATCATGTTTAGGTGAAAATATGATATGTATCTTTTTATTTACAATGCTTAGGTGATCTTCAAATGTGGATTCAGAATATATAGTTAGTAAGTAAAAACGAGTATGGTTTTATAATATTCTCTCATTTCTTTATCTTTTCTTTTGTGTTCGATTTCAGATATTTATCCAACTCCTCAAACTTGAGATTCAAGAAAGCAACCAATTCTTGATGGAACCACTTTATACAACATGTTTGAAGTGTAAGCTTCACTAAATTAACGTGCATGGCTTCTCCTATGATTGCCTTTCAATATCGCGTGTTTTTCTTTCAATATCGTGATTGTTTTAGTGGTCTTATGATTGAAACGGCTCTGCCTTTGTTCCCTTATGATGTGTTATATGGTTGTTCACTTGTTCAAAAAAAAATAATTATTGTATCTTTTTTGGTTACTTCAATGTGTAGACACTTGTTCTACTATCTAGCATATTGAGCCATATAATATCAATATTCTCATCAATGTAAATTTCCACATGTTGTTTCCCTTGTGTTAGTATCTTACTTTAACAATGCCTTGATATAGTATATAATATCAATATAGGTTGTATCCGTGTCGAATCCTCCAAAAATCATTACTTTTAGTTTTGGAGGATCCGCCACACATCTGAGAATACTTTTGATGAGTCGGAGGAAGTTACTTTTAGGTCATTATAGATAGGGTAAGTGTTCAATTAAGTAGGCTTTTTTTGTTCCCATCCAGTATTTGAGACTTACTTTGGATCTGACTAATCCGGATCCACGCCTGGGACATCCACTTTGGAGGGTAGAGTGCTCCTTACCGAAGACGATTTTATACCTAGGACTCGAAACCACGACGTTAATGCAATTATTCCCACTAATTTTGATGTATTGATTCATGAACAATGACTTTTCTTATATCAATAACCATTCCTAATTAGTTTCTTTCTTTCTTTTTTCCAGGTTTTTAAGAAGAATTAAAGCCATGAAATTTCTACCTTTGTTACACTTTTGAAGGTATGTCCCTACTATCTATGCTCATATATTCTTTTGTTTCGTAAAATCCCACAAGTGGAGTTTGAGAGGGTAACATGTACGCACACCTTACCCCCTAGGGAGGGTAGCTCAATCATAGCGTACCAAAAAAATAAAAATTATTTGGAAGGGAATGGTAAAACTAAAATGAAGACAGACCTTGGAACAAAACTCTTGTTATATTTTCATTGTACATTGACAAATAAACATAAGAGTTCAAATGAATATTACAAGAAATTATACCTAGTAATCATCAAAAAGTTGAAAATATGAACTTTCTTAAGTAGTTACCAATCCCTATATACTAATTTTGTACCCACTGTTTCTTCAAAAGTTCTTCATTTGGTTAGATTTCACTCATCTTCTCTGGAAATTGAATGCCTTGATAGCAAAAGCAAATGTGAAGGCAAAAACAACTACGTATGCAACGAGCACACCAGCAACGACTGGAAGAAAATCGTGTCTGAATCCAAAGTAACGTCTCAAGAATTGCTCCACGGTTTCTTCATCAACTAGTGTAGTTTGGATGTCTCCGAATTGTGATGCAACCAAACCATACAAGGTCCAGGCAACAGGGCAACACCAGTAGTACCATCTCCACCATATAGGCATACGCTGTAAGAAAAGAAAATATCATTTTTCCGAGCTATAGATCATTTGAAGATGTGTATCTTGGGACAAGAATATAAAAGGTATAGGATCTTACAGGTCGTGGAACGATGAATCCTGAGAAGAGGTTCCATATAGCATAGAAGAAGGCAGCAACAATTGAAGCAACGTTTTGATTTGGTGTGACAGCCACACTCATCATACCGTAGAATGTAAAGTACAAGAGGGTGGTATACATGATGAATAAGTACCAAAAGACCTTGCCAGTTTCCCATTCGAATCCAATCATAGCATAGACGATGATACCATATACTATAGCTTGTACGAATACGTAGGGGATTTCAATGAAAACCTGCAATATATAGGTAAGTTTCCATGAATACTATGAACTTCTATTTTAACACTAAAGTTGTTATCGCTACCAGAAATCAAACTTGTCTATTCACCTGTCCAAAGGCATAAGGTATGGCAGAGTACATTCCAGCAGCTCTTTCTCTGTAAAACACTGTACGCTCAACGTCTACGACTGGTTGCACTGATGATGCATTTTGTACACCAAGGAAGAGAACAGCAGCGTACATCGATCCCATAGCGTTGAAAAGATCTTGGCTCTGGCTCCTGTAACAAATAAAGATCAAGTTAAGTATGTATGAAGAATTTTAATAAGTATACTTTTGCAAGCTTTCATGTTTCGGTACTTACACTTTGGTACCGATATCCCAGAACATTGTTCCAAAGACTAGTGCTATGAACAATGTGAAGATGAATCTGACTGCAGTGTAAGCAGGATTACGCCAGTACGACCAGTTTTGCTTCCATAGGCAAGCCATACACTGTATCCATAATGACTGTGAGTATTGAGTTTCGAAATACAGGTCTTTTGAACCAGGGCGAGGGACGCTTAATTCAGTAATCAAGGCTTTGTTCCTTCTGTACAGGTCAGAATTCTTGTATAAGTCGGTGAAATCAACGCCTAACATCATTTCTTGAGCCGAGGCTGTGACTTCCAACATCCAAGTAGCTGGATTGTAACCCTCCTTGATTTTAGCTACCCCAGGAATCGACTGCATTCAACGCAAAACAGAGGTCAGTATTTTCTCGTATAATATTGGAAATGGAAAAGTTGTCATTTTCTCTTTAGTACAACTTACCTCAAAGTATTTGATCAAATGGCAAGAATGGCGACCCAATGGACCAACGTATATCTCTTGTCCTCCTCGTTTCATTAGAAATAGCTGTGAAGCCATTTTGATTTTAGCACTCAAATGATATAAGAAGATAAACAAATATTAGCTAAATTTTGCTTAAAAGATAATAAATCTACCTCATCAAAGGCTTCAAAAATGTCGATGCTTGGCTGATGGATAGTACAAACAACGGTTCTTCCTGTATCGACAGTGTTCCTAACAGTTCTCATAACAATAGCAGCAGCTCTTGCATCCAGCCCTGAAGTTGGTTCATCCATGAATATAATAGAGGGGTTCGCGACCAGTTCAACCGCTATGGTCAACCTTTTGCGTTGCTCAGTTGAGAGACCATTAACTCCTGGCAACCCGACTAAGGCTGATCTTAAGGGTTCAAGCTCAACAAGTTCCATAACTTCATCTACAAACATCTGTAAAAGAAATAAGCAATAGAAAATGTTATGAGGCTGCTACTTTCTCTTAGAGGTTTGTCCAATCTGCAAGAGATAGTCTTATTAATGGATGACGAAACTTCAGAGGAATAGACCTTTCTAGTTTTTTTGTCAACATCCTTGGGTAAACGCAGCCATGCTGAGTAAACCAGGGACTCATACACTGTAACGTAAGGTGAATGGATGTCATTCTGCTCACAGTATCCCGAAATACGAGCAAACGTCTCTTGCTTCTTGGGATAGCCAGAAATCTTGATGTCGCCATCGATATAACCTCCTGTTTTTCTTCCGGCTAAAACATCCATTAATGTTGTTTTACCAGCACCACTAACACCCATCAAAGCTGTGAGAACACCAGGCCTGAAAGCTCCACTCACACCCTTTAGAAGTACCAATCTATCTTCACCAGCACCTTGTTCTTTCATTTCCTGCAAGTCATCCGAAATCAGTTTTAGTATTAGTCAGAGGACAAGGGTGTTGCTAACGCTGACAGCTCCAATTTTTCGTTTACTAAAACATTTGGCATGTTACCTGAGGCATGTCAACAGAGTATACAACATCGTCGAAGGTGATAGAATGGGGTTCAAATGGAAGAACCATTCCCTTCTTCTTACTCTGACCCGCATTGACAATATCTCCTCCGTCTGTGCTAGTCATCTGGGATGCAGCTTGACCATTTTCAGCATTCTCACTGTCTTCTGGTCTCACTGTTTGTGACTTACCATATGCTGCAAATAATTATAATATGTTAGTAAATTATTTTTTTGTTTCTCCTGGTGAAACATAAAATGGAAACAATTCACGGGAACTCACGTTTGAGATACGCCAGTGCAAGACTGTAGAAGAAGTTGAAGACAATTGTAAATCCAAAAAGTGCTGCAAAACCAATCCAGTACCAGTATGCATCTGGAAAGAACCCTCGAGATTTCACCACTGCAACTCCAAGGGGCTCGGTTCCATTTGGCGCAATCTGTTTTAGTGTGAGTTGATGTCAGCATTCATGGAAGAAGAAAATAGACCATTGCAAGTGGCTTTATGTAATACAAACTTACGTGTTTCCACTTGTTCCCGTCAAATTCATTCACAAGGATTGAGTTCACGGAATACATCAACGGTGAGATCCAGTACCCCCAAATCCACCAGCCCTTCACATCCTCTGCAGCATTAGGCAAAATTACAAAATATTAGTATGTTTGAACACAAAAAGAGTTTCTGCAAACACCTATATCACCAAACATACCTCGTGAAAGGACGAAACCACACAATGCAAACTGTAAAAGAAGAGCAAATGCTCCAAATGTACTTGCAACTCCCATGGTCCTTCCAACTGCACCCATGAATCTAAACAATCCTGATGCCATCTGGTTTACTAATACGAGCAGCAAGAATTGTTTCAGAAATCTGCAAAAACATTAGTGATTAACAATCATGGGAGAAAAATAATATCTTCGTCATTATTTTGTATAGCCTATTCTTTCCATACCTTGTAATGTTAGGATCAAATCCAATGACGTAGTACGTAAGGATCACCCAAAGACCGACTTCAACAAGTGTTACAGGGATTTTGAGGATCCATGACGGAATTGCATAAGCCCATGAAGGGAAAAAGAGAAGGTCTCTTTGCTTGTAGAAGACCGGAAGCTTGAAAATTGTCATGGCCATCTCAGACATCCCGTTAAACATAATCATAACCACCACAAAAAAGAGAGCACCAGCGTATATTCCTCCATCATCTACTGTATCTCGTGGCATCTCAGTTCGGAAAAAGAGGGTCATTGTCATAAGAGCCATTATTGTAAGCTGAGAAAAGAAATGAAAACAAGGTAAGCATTATAACGAGCATGAGGATATGACAAGATCAAGACTTAAATCAACATTTCTAATATAGATCAAGTAAGTCACCTGAACGAACTTGAACACGTAAACAAATGAGTTCCTCTTCATTAGTAGATATTCTCTTTCAGTGCAAACCTTCAAGAGCTCTTTCTTTCCTATACCGTACTTTTCGTTAGTCAAAGCAGCAGGATGGCATTTAGTCCTGTCAAATGGGATTGCAAGCTCATCGCCTAGTTTCCTCCCAACATGGAAAGACTGATACGCATCAGAAAATTCTTTCGATGAGATAAACCTATAATGCTCATTCCTCCTTGACCAATATTGTGGTTGATCTTTCTTCGATGTCACCTGCAAAAATTTCCGACTTTCCACATTAGAACCAAAATTGCATCACACAAAACTTTTAAGTACCATTCTTGTTTCTCATAATGAAACATACTTCTTGCAAGAAGTCGGCTACGCCTTTCCTCTCTGGGC
Organism: Solanum lignicaule; assembly: GCA_029582545.1. Lineage (NCBI taxonomy): Eukaryota > Viridiplantae > Streptophyta > Magnoliopsida > Solanales > Solanaceae > Solanum > Solanum lignicaule. Next base: position 6,847 of record JAJOOF010017270.1, on the reverse strand, counting down.
ATTTGAATCCCATGGATTCGAAGAACGCAAGCACATCATCACGAGGGCCTTGATAGACAATGTACCCGTCCGATATCAGAATGATATCATCAAACAAGTTGTAAGTCTCAGGGGCAGGCTGCAACAGAGAAATCACAGCAGTTCCCTTCAAGATTTGAACAGATTGCCTTAGGGAATTCACAATGGAATATGTTGTGGAACTGTCCAATCCAGTCGATATTTCATCCATGAAAAGCGCCTTTGATGGTCCAACAAGCATTTCACCGGTCGTCACACGCTTCTTTTGTCCACCTGAAATACCCCTTAACATTTCATCTCCCACCATAGTATCTGCACAAATGTCTAGTCCCAAAATCTGCAATACCATATTCATTATTAGAATTCAACGACAACAATGTACCCAGTGAAATCCCATATGTAGGGTCTGGGGAGGGTAGAATGCACACAGACCTTATCACTACCTCGTGGAGGTAGAGAGGCTGTTTCCGAAAATCCCTCAACTTATTTGGTCATAATTCAAATATAAGACTAATTGTATATTCTAAACGTTACCTTAAGAACATAATCTGTGACAACATTGGCTTCTTGTCCTTCTGTGGCTGAAGCCTAAATTCCACAAAAAAAAAGTAAAAGTTATGATTACTTTCCAATAAAGGAACCCAAAAAAAAATTACTTTGCTCAATTATCACTGAAAATGGATTGACAAACATGTACTCTCTCCGTTTCATGTTACTTGACCTGTTGACTTGGCACATTCTTTTAGAAAACTTTAATTAGAGGTGTATTTTACTGAAGTAACCTTATTAACGATGTTTTGTAACTTTAACAACTACTATATGTAGTAATTTAATTCAAAGGGTAATATCGGAAAAAGTAATAAAATTCTCTTGATTTGTTAAGACGGACAAGTAAAATGTATTTTAAAATTTTTGCTTAAACTATAAAATGTATTTTAATATACAAACATATGGAACTACAAATTATTTCCACAATATGAAAGGATTTAATTTTTATTTTTATTTTACTGAACAATTTAAGCTATATGCACATTAATGTAATTTTTTTATAAACTATCAGTGTAGTTTAATCTATTAATAATAGGTTAGTTACCATACTATCAAGTATCAATAACCTTTTCCACATGTGCGAATCCATCAAGTGAGAAATTAAGAAAAAAATGCTGCATACATTTAAACGCAATCGAAAAAGAGTAAACTATAAGTATCAACTTTGAATTTTCTAATAATTTTTTTTTACTTTTCAATTCTTTTTTGTTTTTTCTTGATTTCTTTGTCTCCTATCTAGGATTTTTTTAGAGTGGTGAGGTCAAAATATACCACCATTAATTAATTAATTAGCCCACCCTTTTGGACCACAAAAGAATACTTTTTAATATTTTTTCCTAAATATCTGTCCAATAATTTCTAATAAAAAAATCAGCTATTTATGTGGGTTCTATTAATAGATCAATAGTTTTCAACTTTCTTTCATTTTTATTTTTTATTTTGGATTGGAAGTTATGATCATTTTTTATTAACATATTTAATGAATATATTAACACATCGATCGAACTGGCATGTGGGCTTATTAACTCCGCCCTTGATGTTCACACATGTAAACGTAGTATAGGTCCAGTCTAACCTTCATGTAAATGTCAATATCAGGATCTGGTTTTATATTAGCTGCTTTCTCTCTTCTTGATAGTTCAGCTAACATTTCTGCAGAAAATTTTCAACAAAAAAAAAATAATTAATATATTTGTAGAAAATTATATTTTTTTTAAAAAAATGATAAATTGGTACTAACCGTAACGAGAGCCAACTCCTTGACATCTTGCAGAGAATTCCAAAGTCTCTCTTACAGTCATTTCTCCAATGTGTAAATCATGTTGGCTAATATAAGCTGCTGTTCTTTGTGGTACAAATTCATGTAGTTCATGTCCATTATATGACACTTTCCCAGTTACCTGATTTTTTCCAAGAAAAAAATTAGTTTTTTTTCCTCGAGATATTAGCATTTTTAGTCCCTCAAATATTGACAAATAGTAGTTTTGGTTTCTCACAATTTCTGGTTAAAGAACATGTGATCCTTCAAATTGGGAATCTTCACAAATTTAAGGAGGGAGGGGGGGATAGTTTTCTTTTGGTGTGTGTGGGGAGGGGGAGGGGGAATATTAGCATTTTTAATCCCTCAATTAGCAATAAATAGTAATTTTGGTTCCTCGTGATTTCTGGTTAAGAACAAATGATCCTTCAAATTGTGAATCTTCACAAATTTAAGGGGGAAATAGTTTTCTTTTGGTGTGTGGGGGGCGGGGGAATATTAGCATTTTTAGTCCCTCAAATATCAATAAATAGTAGTTTTGGTTCCTCGTGATTTCTGGTTAAGAACAAATGATCTTTATTTATTTGATATATATGCAGTTTTGATTCTTCAAACGGTGAATCTTCAAAAATTTAATGATTTGTTATGGTCAATTTATGGGTGATATATTCTAAAACTCACATATTTCTTATATAAATGTACCAAAAAAACACATGGTTTAGTCATCTAAAGGTTAAATATACTTAACTAAATAGTACAAGGACCAAACTAGAATTAATCAATAATCAAGGGACCAAAATGCAATAATCACTTTTGGAAAAAAAAGAAAACATCACCCTTTTTAATCGAAATTTATATTAGTCAGATCAGTAAATTTCGAATACGTTAGGAAAAAAAAAAATTATACCTTGAGAGAAGAATCAAGCTTTCCAGCCAAAGCTAACAACAAAGTTGTTTTCCCAGAACTTGGAGGTCCCAAAAGCAAAGTCATTCTGCAGGGTTTAATTATTCCGCTAATATCCTTAAGAATAGTGATTTGCCTCTTACTGCTTGGGAGAATATGCAGAGTATTCAACAATGTCTTCAAAACAAAAATAAAAATAAATTTTTTTTTGTTAGATTCGACGATTCTTTTAGTCAAAAATTGAATAATGAATAATTAAAAATCGATTTTTTTTTTTAATACCTCAATAAAATTAGTCATGAAGTTGATAACTGTAGGTAATCCTCTGCTTCCCACATATGCATCTGCTTCAATATTCAAATTTTCATATCTTACTTCTATTGTTGGCAAATCAATCCCAACTCTGCAAATAAAGATCAAAAATCAATTTTTAACCACTTATAATTAACAAGTGTTGTAGCGGGATTGTTAGGATCTCTCGAGTTATAGCTCTGAATATGAAAAAATCCTAGTATGAAGACCTTCCCAACCATCTCACCACCAAGTGTTGTGGTAGGATTTGTTAGGATGTTTCTATTGTTAATCAGAAGTCTCAAATTATAGCTCTGGATATGAAAACATTACGAAGACCTTTCCACCCATCTCACCACCAAGTGTTGTAGTGGGATTGTTAGGATGTCTCTGTTCTTAATCAAAGGTCTCGAATATGAAAAAAATCCTAGTATGAAGACTTTTCCACCCATCTCACCACCTAGTAGGATTGTTAGGATGTCTCTGTTCTTAATTAGAGGTCTCGAGTTCCAATTTCGTATATGAAAAAATCCTAATATAAAGACCTTTCCGTCTTATACTATGTGAATCCAAATAAGTCAGACTCAATATGAATAGTAGACAACATATATGGAAAGCATTAAAAAAAAAATCTCACTTCCCACCCAACAACAACAACTGAACTTCAGTGTACTTTCACAAAGTGGGGTCGGGAAAAAATAGTACACAGACTTTATATCTAGGACTCGAACACGAGATTTGATTCAAACAAAGATGAACATAAACATACCTATCAATCCTGTTCTTGAGTTTCAACAAGAACTTTTCATTATCTTCTTCAGCAACTCTAACAAGTCTTTCAAGTAAATTCTTTCTTTCTTGATAACCAATATCATTAATATCAATTTCAGCAGCAGCACCTTGTGATCCAAACAATAAACCTTTTCTTAATCTATCAAAAGTTGGTAATTTTTCAAGTGCTGCCCATTTTAATGCTTCTTCATCATCTTCATCTCTAGCTGATCTTGAAAATATTTCAACTCCAGTATTTCTCCATATTGAATTACTATTTGCTCTTAAACTTACACTTCCTCTTCTACTTCCACTTATACTTCCTCTCAAACTACTCCCTCTCAAATTACCCAAATTTGCAGGCTCCATTTCTGAAACCCCCAAATTAAAAAAAAAAAAAAACAATGTTCACTATTTTTTTTCACAAATTAAGTAGGAAAAAACTTCAAATCATCACAAATTAGAAAATGGGGTTGTCAAAAAAAAAAAAAAAAAAACTTTTTGGTATGAAAAATGGTGTGAAAATGAAGAAGAGTTGTTAAAGCTATTTAGAGAAGAGGGGATTTATATAGTTAGCTATTTCAGAAAAGGCGGCTCTAGAATTTTGATATATTCAAAAGACTACCAAAAGAAAATGGAAATTTGTGTTTTGAGTCCTTCAAAATTGAAAAGCTCTACTTTTGGTTCTTGTAATTTTTGATTAAGCATCTTTCGAGACAAAACAAACTTCTCTATCAGCAAGAATCGTGGTGGAGTGATAAGTACTTGTTCATCCTTAACTAAAAGTCTCGAGGTTGAATTTTTCTGGGTACGAAGTCGTCTTTATTAGGGGGAGCATTTTACTTCCTATGTGAAATTTTTCAGCGTGAATTTGAATTTAATTGGATCCCAATATATTTTATGATTTCTGAATCCCACTTATGGATTCGTATTGGGTATGTCATTATTGTTTAATTTAAATATCAAATGTTCCTTGTACAAAAAAAAAGGACCAAATATACATATTTTTGGTAATTCAAGATAAATGTTTTTACTTAGATATTATGATAATCGATGTTAAAATTTATTAATAATCGAGAGGCCAAAAGTGCAACCATCTTAAACATTATATGTTAATATATACATATTCATTAAACTTCAAGCACTTGTAGTTAAATAGTAATATCTTTAGGCACACATGTGGGAGAATAATGATATCAATTTTGGAAACCCCATATGTAACTTTCTATGAATCTTCAAAAGAAAATACCACTTGCTTGCTTAGAAAATGAAGTTGCCTAAAATAAAATAAAATAAAAAAAAGAAAAAAAAAAAAGTTAAATAAGTGTGTAATATAAATAGAAAATGAAATATTTTGTATGGGGCATATAGGATCAATGCTGACCAAATGTATGGCCACAACTTCAAACCGTATGGTACTACTAACCTAACTTTGTCTTTTAAGTGATAATTAAATTCGTCACTCAATTTTATTCCGAAAGATAATGTATATAGTAATTTATTTCAAATTTTGAAAAAAAGAATGTACATATTCTCAAATAGCTATTACATAGCTTAGTTAACTATTATAAATATGTCGAGTGTGTTCAATACGTACGCAAAAAGAATTAATCTAAATATTTGTATATTATCTAGACAATATGATATAAGGTGATGAGGACTGAGAAGGTGGGGATGAGAGTTACGTGATTTAGGGTGAAGATGAAGTGTGTTAGAGGATGGGAAGATTACAATCAATGTGAAATGCCACTTGTTGAACTTGTTTTCTCTACTTCCACTAAGAAAAACATTTTTATCATTAAAAAACTTGTTTTTCAAAACTTTAGACCAATCAAACATGAAAAAATTGAAAGTCATCACTCATCGTCTCCTTTGTTATAACAACAACATCAATTGAAACGAGTTTGGGATTTTATTACTTATTGAGGGTAATGCACATAATAAAAGTAAATGACACATTTTATATAACTAATTTATTTACGTAATAAGCACTTGAGGGCACACACAAAAAAAATAAAGAAAAAAATATGTAGTAGAAATATTTTCTCATGTATTCATACGCTTAATTGAAATAACTTAAATATTTGAATAAAAAAAAATTGACAAGTTCATATACTATCCACGTATAAGTCCTACATTTATTAATGCGACTTTTATTTTTATTTTCTTCTATTTTGAAATGCCATTTGTTGGTTGATTTTGCCTATCATTCTAGAAGTCTCTTGACTGACTTATTTCCATATATATATTCATGTGAACTGCATTAAAAGTTTTGCTAAAAGAAATATCGTCACATACAACGTTAACATATTAAAATTCTTTTTATATCACTTTAATTATTATTTTTTATTTTCCGTCCGACGTCATATTTATTATACCTCTCATCTTGAATATTTGCCGTTTTGCTAACTTATTTTTCTAAAACAAAATATTGACTTTTTTAAATAAAAGAAGAAATCATTTCTCTATTTGTATGAATGGAGAAATAAGGAGAGATAATGGATAATAATTTAAATAAATATTTCCATAATTTAGGCTATTAAATAAATATACTATATCGTGTGCGGCTGCAGCTCTTTCATTTTTTGTACCAGACTTCAAGAATAATCATATTGTATAAAATAGTTTATTATTTTTAGAATAATATACGATAGCAACATATTCCAATGCAGTAGCAAAATCGAAATTTATATTAAGGGGTTCAAAATATGAGAAATAAATACACAGAAATTAAAGAGGGCTCAACATCTATTTAATATACATTAAAAAAAATATTTTTAACTATTTAAAAAGTATAATCTTTTCGTTGAAGGACCCGCGAACCTACCTAGCTTCACCATAGTTTCAGCGTAATCTCATATGTAAAATATGAGGAGGATAGAGTGTTCAGTGTATACAGACTTTATTCCTACCTTGTTGAGGTAGAGAGTTTTTTTTTTTTGAAATTAAAATCTCAACTTAAATAACACCTATCAATATAATCTGAGAAGGAAAATACAAAAGTAAAGAATATATATATATATATATATATATATATATATATATATATATATATA
>JAJOOF010017269.1:0-19754 GCA_029582545.1 Solanum lignicaule | reverse complement strand
ATGACCATAACTCCTAGGTTAATTTCATCCTTTATTGGTAGTAATGTTGTTGATAATATAGTTAATTGGATGACCATAACTCCTAGGTTTATTTCTTCCTTAATGGGTAGTAATTCTCAAGGTTTAATGTAATGTTTATGACACCCTTTGGTATTCCTCAATGTAATCCTATAAATAGTGGTGTTGAGAATAATGTTAAGGACACTTGATAGAAAGAAAGTAATCTTATATTGTTTCTCTTGTGTGATATTCTTCTTGTCTTCCTTATTATATTGTTCTTTTGTTCTTAAGTTTCATAACAATTTATACTTATAAGTTTTAAAAAATATTAAAACTAACCATAAGTTTGTATTACAAGTCAATTGAATTTTCGTTGCAACAATAACAAATAGTGTCCATGACACTAGATCAATGTGGTAGTTTGGAGTGAGTGCAACAAACATCATTTCATACATCGTGAAGTAGACAAAACACATGACTTTGCTATCTTGAGCCGATTGTTCATCATTTTCATCAACAACCATATCATCATTTAATATTCACTGAATACTTCATCACTACTTTGGTGTTCACGTGAAAAATTATGTAATACGACACAAACAACTACTATAGAGGGTGTTTTTGTAAAAGATAAAAGTTTGGGATATAATATATTTTTTGAATATTTTAATATTATTTCATTATACGAACTTTTAATTAAACATTATATAAATTGTATGTTTTAATTAAATCTCTTGTATATTTAATTAATTTTTATGTAATATTTTTATAATATTAATTTTAGTTTTTTTATAAATTAATTTTTCTATATATGACTTTTTTTAAAAATTAAATTTATGTTAATTCTACTATAAATTATAATTGGATATAACTACAATTAACCTTCACAAAAATTAAAAATGCAAACATTGCTCATTTTGAACTACGCAATGCATTAATAAAGCATTTATGGGAGTACTATAGTGATCTTGAAAGTTGAATATTTATGTAGAATTTAAAATAATTTTTTCAATTATGTAATGTTTATTTAATTGTATTTCATTAATGATTTCACTTTTATTTGTATTATCTACTATTATTATGTATAATGTATAATATTTGCTAGCAATTTATATTATTTAAAAGAATATGGTACAAAATAACTTTATAATAAACGATTATAAAAGGAAATAATATGAATTATATATGGTGAATGTTTTAGAAAGAATTTGTTTTATGAAATAAGAGAATATAAATTAAATAAGAAATAATGATATAATAATGAAGAGAGAAAAAAATATTATTTTTTGGTGTAAAATTTGATGCAGTGAATTGGAGTTGATTATACCAAAAATAGTGCTGACACCAAATTTGATGTTTGGGTTGGAGATGCCCTAAGAATTAAGATGAGAGGTTTTGTGGTCACCAACCATCTAATGTGACCTGACTTGCAATCGACTATTCATGTGGCTTTCCAATTTCCTCAATGCCACACTAACACACACATACTTTATTTTCCCTCTTTTTCCATGTAATAGCTTTTCAATAGTTAGTCATGAAAATTAAATATTCCGTCCAGCCACAACTTCTCCTCAATTGTTTGATACTGAAACAACTAATAACGATTCGGCTCCTTTAATCCACAATTACTATTAACAATTCTGCTTAGTTATTTTATTTAAAAATAAATAAATTAAAATTGAAATTGTATTTGGTCATACTTTTTGTAAAGAATATTTAAGATCTAAATGTATTTTTTAAAACTTGACTAATTTATCTCAAACATACCATCAAATCTGCTATTTAAAAAATTAGCAACATTTTTTTTTACCTTGTTTGAAATTTTTGAAGTTGGAGTTGTGCTTGGTTATAATTTTTGCAAATAATATTTGATAAAATAAAAAAAACAGGATCATTTCTATAGATATAAAATTTAGAGTAATTTAAAATAGGAAATATATAGTAAAAGTGAAAACAAGAGGAAGAAAAAAATTTAGCTTGTCCTGGTTCAGTTGACATTCAACATGCTTTTGATAATGTATAGCAAGCAAACTTGCAATTCCAGAAAAATAACCTGACAATCCCCAAGTTGATATTTTACCTAGATGAAGCTATACATCCTCACTGCCAAAAAAAAAAGGGATATAAAATCAAGTATGTTATGCCATCCAAGTCAGTTCATATTACTTTCTAAACAATGGTAACTCATTCTGCTTAACAATTCAACCTGAAAGTTGTATAAAACTAATTTTTTAATAAAAAGAGGCAATGCAAGTAGCACAAAATCTGATTCCCCTAGGGTGACATAAAGAAGGTTTTATAATATCGAAAACAAATACCCTCCGGGTAGAAGCAATTCTTTACCTTTTTGTTAAATCTCAAGACAAAATTGTCTGATATCTATTCGTAGAATCAAGAAAAAAATAAGCACAACATCTAAAGGACGAACAGTGTATCCGACCACAAAAATTGGATATTCGTTGAAACATACTACACAAAACACTTGAGTCTGGCAAATGTCAAATAGCCAGTATGACCTCTTGCCTCACCAGAAGGCCTAATCACCACTGTAGGAGAAGAAGAACATTCAGTCCCATTGCTTCCTTCAGCAGAACCCTGCCTCCTCTTCCGTGGAGGACGCTCAATAGAATCTCCTTCATTTACTGGGCAGTTCTCTAGTATCTTTTGTCTAACTTCATAGGTGCGAAGAAGTACTTCAAATGTTCTTATATCTAAGAAATCAAAAACACTTGCCACATGAGAGTCTGTAGTTTCTATAGCAGTGTTTTAAACTGAATGAGACCAAGTCTCCAGGAAAATAACATACCTGTAAACTGTGATTTGAGTGCTTCACATGAGCGTTGTACTTGCTCAATGCATGGAGAGAAGGAGCACAATACCCCATCTGGTTTCAACATTTTGCCAGCAGAAGGAATGGCAAGCCAAGGTTGAGGAAGGTCTAAGAATACTGAATCTGCTCTCCCACAAAACTCATCAGGGAACCCTTCGCCCTGTATATCTCTTACTCCTACTGTGACCAGACTGCTCAACCCTGTTTTTTCAAAGTCCTCCCTATATGCGGAAATTTTAAACACTGAGTTAAACTCACATAAAATGAAAATTATAATGAGATCCTCTATCTCATTCTTCGTCTTTTAGATGGGTGTGCGGAGTTGATTGGAAAAAGAACGCTTTTCCTAATTGTTATTATATTTGCATGAAGAGGCAAGTGTTGAACAAATTTTCTCTGTCAACTCTTGCAACATTTTTGTGCTAGTGCACAATGCTACATGGTGGTAGTATTACACTTTCACGTCATAAAGGCTGCATGGGAAGATGTTTCTTTCCCGTGGCACTCCAGAGCCAACTCCTGAAACCTTATAACTTCTCGAAAAGAAGAAAAAAACATTTTGCTACAAGAAGAAATCCTATGAAAATGTTCGTCGTCAGTAAAAAGAGCCCTAGTTAAAAGAAGGATTCAATTTTATAACCTCTTGAGGAGTGCCCTACAACTAAAATGTGTTTAACATGAGTTTTAAACATCTTCTAAAACTAAATTACTGCACTAGAATGACTGTAAAGGATAGTAGATGCACTTAAACCAACAAAAGCTTGGTAGAAATCAAACTAGAACAATTGACTACTTGATGACTGTAAATCCACAAATAAGTTCCTAGGTATTAAGAGTCTTACCTAGCTGAGGCAGCTCTCTGTTCATGGAAATCAAAGGTATAAACATGGCCAGTGGAGGCAACAGCCCTTGCAAGCGAAGTTGTCAAAGATCCACTTCCAGTACCAGATTCAAGAACCACACAACCAGGAACGATCTCCAGGTACATAACAACAAAACTAATATCAGCTATATAAAGAATCTGGGTTCTGTGACTCAGTACTAACGTCCATAGCTCAGGAGTTGGAGCTAACAAGTAAACAAAAGCACCTTTGTTACTCAAAACCTTGGACCCAAAAGGTTTACCTATCCATTCAGAATGCTTAAAAGCACCAAAACGATTCTGCAGAACCCCATCCTCACTGACCTTCACTGCTTTCATTGTGTCGTGCCTCTCATACACAATGACCAAATCTCCATCTTTAATAAAGCGCTTAAACGATAATTTATTTGCTGGGTCAATCGGAAGAATCATTTAGAATGGTTGAATCTTAATTACCTGCCAAACATAACCCAATAATTACACGAGAGCTTCAAAAGTGTGGAAAAGAAAACAGCAGAAACCCAATAAAATATGCAGCTTGAAAAACAGAACTGTAACCTTAACAATTCGTCAAGCCTAGAGCGTATGGGTTCGGTCAACCCTATAGCTTTAGTCCAAATCTTGAATTTTTCTTAAGAAATCCATAGAAAATGTGCAATGCTTCTTGTAGTTAAAGAATACTAGGCTTGCTATATATTACATCCCATTAGCATTAGGAGCGCTATTTCTTCTAGAAACTATGTACTGTCCCACGCCTTTTCCTAAAAGAATGTGCCAAACCTTGAGTACTACGAAATTCAAATCAAGTCATTTGCCCAAGTTTTAGAGGGGGGAAACGAATTGTTTTGGCCTTTTATCCTTTCTCTGGATTGAGATACGTGCTTTCTCTTCTACTACTCTGAATAGTTCAAATTAATACAATGATTAAGAATAATTGCCTATCTAGATGCGGAGGCCAATCTAAATACAGTAAAGTACTGCTCACATATTAATCCTTTCATCAGGTTGATTAAGCTTCTTGTTTAGGATCACACTTCAACTCCTAATTAATATGATTATTTTTGCTCTCTCACCCCCAAGCTCGTGCCATAAGGGACGCTCCATACCTCAGCAAAGCTCAGACCTCACCTCAATGCATTTGTCTCATCTCGCCTTTCTTATAATCGTAGCGTTCAAATCAGCTATAATGGTTGTTCCTTCCACCAATACAAGTACCAAATAACGTTATCTAATCTTTTTATCTCTATGTTGAGATTTGGACACTAATCCCTAAAATTTTTAACCACTTTATCAGTTTATTGACCGCTAGGCTAATTACTTGAAATAATGATCATCCTTTTAGCATTAAAAAGTACAATTTGATATCGTCTACATCCTCTAGATAATGCAAGCAATAAGTTTTAGATCAAGTTCTCAGCACGTTCTATGACAGACTCTTGTAAAAACCACCAGAAAAGCAGAGGAAAACCTGTACTGACAATCAGAAAGAACTCCAAAAATACCATATTATCATAACTAAACACTGGACTAAAATTAGTCAACCTGTTTAACCTCAGTTATTTAGCCACTCAGAGAAATTAGTCCTATTCAGCCATCATATATAATCCATTGAATATGTGCAATGTAATATATAGCAAGGCTAGTATCGTCTGCTAATTTGAACATAAGCCCTTTCTTATGTATTGATTACAATTTGTCAAACATAGTGTTCTTATCTCATGATTTCAATAAGTTAACAGAATTATAAAGAAGTATAAAGTTGTGCACTCACTTTTTTCAAACTCTACATACCCTTGATATGTGTTCTTATAAACGACTTCAAAGAAAGAAAATACCCAGAATCAAACAGAGTATGTACGAGCTTCTTCTATGCTCTCAGTTTCAATGGAAACAGGTTTCAGCCACTGGGAAATATGAAGATGGAAAAATGGCAAGATGTTTTCTTAGTGTTTTTTGTGCTCTGTTTGCTTTCCTTTGAAAAAAAAAATCTTTTAAATCGAACGGTAGTTTTAAGCTTTTGGTATACCATGACAACCCAAAGTAACTACAAACAAGCATGCTTTTTTCTGAGCACAGTGAAAAACCCAATTCAGAGACGACGAATTTACATAGAGTTGTGAGAAGTATACTTACAGATGCCGATGCTACAGATTCTTCCGACGATGAAGGCCGGAATACTGTACGAAGAGCGAATAGAAGCGGGGTCTGGGCTTGCTGGGTTTTGCACTGGTGGGTTCGAGGAAGAAGACGAGGCGGGGTCTAGGGTATACGTATGTATTGTTGTTCGTATTGGTGGGTTGGGTCTCTGAGGACTGTATTGAGGTGCTGGGCTGAAATATTGTATGGGAGAGGGAAGTTGGGCCGATTTGGTGTTGCTGGAAAGAGAATTGGGCCGCTCTTTACTGTTCTTTAGGATTTGAAAGTTGTTAGATTGGGAAGCAAATGTGGCTAGGATTGCAATTGAAGAAATGACTAGATGAATTGTTAATTTAGCCGATTGAATTAAGAATTTAACCGAATTGAATTTCACTAGCAAATTCGGCTAAATCTTAAATAAGAAGGATTAATATGAGTTCTCTGACATGTAAACCTTGACTTGCCTAGATTGAGACTGAAAACGAATCACATTGTAGTAAAAGTAGAAGATAAAAATCACTTCCAACGTGGTTGGAAGTTAGTATATACTACTACTTACAGCAATATATTGTAGATAGGATGGTGTAAGTTTGATCCTTCCATCAAAATGGCAGCAGGAAAATAATTTCTGAAACATCAAATAGCATTCACATAACCATTTAAAATTAAATTCTTTTTATTATGAAAAGATGACTTTTTTTAACGGACTAAAACATAAATAGTGATACCTGAAATGGGATGGAGGAAGAATTAATAATCAATATATGCAATTTAATTGACGTCACTATTTAATAATCAATATATGCAATTTAATTGTTACTGTACAAAAATGTTTCACTTCAAATATTGATCATTTGTTTTTGTACATATTTGCATTGACTCGAAGGACGACAAATAGAGGCGGACATAGTACATTGACCTTAAATTACTAAATTCAATATTTTATACACAAAACATAAATTCTTGTGTAAAAACTAACGAAAATAGTAAGAAATACTAATAGATACTATTACTCATAAATTTAAAGATCTAACAAATTTAATGCCAATTTTAAAGTTTTAACAGGTTCAGTGCAAATTTGTATCATGTTTCTTGAAATTTCAAGAAGGGGAAGGTAACTGAGGATTTCTAGTTGATATTGCAGATTCAATAGAACTTCTGGTGAGAGTTATTGATGATTTGTTATGAATATGTACTGCGTCTAGGGTTCAAGATTCCAAGAAGAGCTTCAATAATTCCATGTTTCGATCATATTTCTTGAAATTTAAAGAACAGAGAGGATATACATACATACAACTTTTAGTGGGCGGGTATAGGTTCTGTTTGCTTTTGTGATTATTTAGTTGCTTTGATGGAATTTATATCTATTAGTAACCGTTTCTAAATACCAAAGGGATCTTAATATCTTTTGTTCAAACTTTGTTTAGGCATTAAAAATTCACCAACTACAAATGCAGTTATTATTGCATATCAACTCAAATTTCTTAAAAGAGTATAAACTTTAAATATTGGATTTGTCTCTGTTGTGCGTCTTTGCATTGACTCAGCAATGAGGTTCAACCGAATTTCTTAATTTGGAATTTCCCGAGACGCGATATGAGCTATAGAAAACATAAATCATTTTATTAATTATCACTTCTATAGACAAGATAAAATCATTAAACAACCAACTCTAATCTGTAGAAGATTTAACAGGTGCTCCAGCCTCAGTTAGCAGAGGAACAAGATTCCCTTCCCTGTGCAAAGCAGTTGTGGCTGCAAATAGTAAATCTTAAGATTATTTTTATGTCAAGGAATTTAACCATAGTGAGGAAAAGGGGAAGGGACATACAGTCACAGCCACCAATGAAGACGTTTGGTATTGTTCGCTGACCAGTCCACTCAGCCAGTGCTGCCTGAATCTCACTTCCATCCGCTACAACAACAAAGTCATTTAATTTTGTTTTGTATCAATAATAAAGTAGTGCGATTGTAATTGCTAAGCTGAAGCAGAAGATGCCTTACTTTCAGAATCTAACTCAATGGCCTTGAAGGAAGTACCGATATTAGACAACAAATCCTTCACACTAACGCAGAAGGGACAGTACGTCTTGCTGGGAATTCAATTGAGATCAAACAAAAACTAATTAATAGTAACACTAACACTTGGTTCACATTGCACAATCAAACAGAAATTAATTACCTGAAGACCACAACTGGATTGGCAGTAATTATTTCCTTGGCTTTGGTAAGTACCATCTTCAATCGATTAGCTTAGACAGGACACTTCTTGTTTTTTGGTTAACAATGCCTTCAAAAAGCTCTATATATACAAGTTGATTAGTCTGGACCAACTTGTGGCTCATATTAGGAATAAAATTCTTCACAATTAAGTACATGAGTAATGGGATTTGTTGCATAGTTTAGAGGTTAATAGGACCCTAGCATAGTTTAGTGGTATAAATAATATGAAAAAAAGTAATTTCAGCATATAATGAGATCTTCACAGAATTAGGTATGTAACTGATCATTTCGTGGTACGATTCTCATGTTTTATCCCTATTGAAAATACAATTTTTTATAATTCAAAGTTGGTCACCTCGTTTCTTTCGGCGGCCTTTCATCATACATGCATTATCACTAACAACTTGTATATGCATAACATATATAAAGATTGATCTTTGCTAACAATAATAGAAAATTCTTAATTATTTGCATGCAGTACAAAAGTATGTCTCAAATTATCACATCTTATCAGGTAACAAGGAGCGGAGCCACCATTATAATCAACAATTCTTGTACGAATTTTGAATTTGTAGCTCTAAAAAGATTTGAGATTAGTCATATTTTAAAAGACATGTTTACTTATAAATTGGGTCATATAATTGGAACACGTCACGAAGTGCTTAGTGCTGCTACAATCATCAAGGGAGCAGTACTTATTTAAAAAATTAAATTAAATAATATGCATAAATGATTTATTCAAAATCCAATAAAAAAATGATTATCCTTCCGGATTAATATTTAACCCACCTCTAATCATATGAAAACAAATTAGACAGGTATGTATATTGGTTTTCTTGCGTCATCCTATAATAGCACCAATGATGTGGGGCTTTAATGGGTTTTATAATATTCAAAGTTGCAATTTGCATGCCTCTTTATATTCTTAGAACATAAATTAAGGTTGTTCAAGAATCACTTTAGCAATATTCTAAAGAGGCTTGTTGCCAACATTGAATATTCTAGTTATATGAGTAGTATTTATCAGTAATCAGTAAAGAGACAAGGTGCAAGTACTGCCAGACTGTTGGAGTTACTAGGAATATTATCATTATATTGGATAAAAGGAATTAGAGAAGCTCAAATACAAAAATATTTCAAAGATAAACTTATCCCATCCACACAATATAGTTAGAATTCTTCCCTTTAGGTTTGTCCCATTTTTAACATTCCGTTTTGGTTGATTTCCTTGAAAAGAATTGCCCTTTCAGCTATGGACTCAATAAACGCTCTCATTTCTTGCATTTGGTAGATAGAAAGAACGCCGAAGAGAACAACAAGATAATTGATTCTATTCATGTCGGAGGAGTTTTGAGAGTGAGCCAACACTCATGCAACAGTTCACTGTTGCAGACATCTCTTTATTAATGACGCTTTAGTTTGCAACAAACAAAGTAACAGTAACAAAAATCTAATTGCAAGAGTGGAGCTTTAACAACTGAGCTATTTGCCAAGAGTCGAGAGGACGATATATTAAAGTAATCATATGATTCTTTCTATTCAAAAGAATTATTCCTTCTTGTTGAGCTTGACTGATTTTTGCAATAGCAACCTCAGTAACCAAGTGTGTTTCAGGAACACCAGCACAATGACAGTGCTGACAGATGACTCGAAAAATGGATTTTTATGAAGGATCCTAATTCAAACGAGACAATATACACAACCCATTGAGGAGCAGTACAAATGGAACACTCAGCCACCTGTTATCTCGTATCTGAACGACTACAAAAACTAGAGTAAAGAATGTCAACGAGCAGTGCATAGGGTTATGTTCACTGTGAAAAGGATGCTGCTCATGTTCTTCTTCAGCTCATACATGTTCTCACCACATAATCCAGGATAACTTAAATAGACACCGAGGCATGAAGCTTCTCTTGAAGTTTCTGTGCTACAGCATCAATAAATTCTTCAGTGTTCAAGTAGAATTCTCTTGACACCCTGCACAAGTATAATTACTCAAATACTGAGTTTCACTGAAATTGAGAGAGAAGTCGCAGACTATTCATGTTAACGCCTCTTCATTTGGTTTATCTTACTAACTGAATCAAGTCTTAGTGTCAAAAACATTTTTCATAAAAAAGAATTTATCAGCAAGAAGGTGAAAACTTCTTAGTAGAATTGTTCAAGGTGACTTGGGCTATAGAATTTATTGTTTACTTTAAAAAAAATAAAAAAATAACCATGGTGTTAGATACAGCTTTCGTGCACCTCGAAATACTTGGTATTTTGAGTACCAAATACCAAAAGGAGGAGGACTCCGTCCTTACCCAGGAGTAGGCTAAGGGTTTACAGTCAGTTAGAGGAGACATCAGAAATTCCAAGTGTGGAGTAAAGAAAAAGAGCTGGACTATATGTGCCGTACAGATGACACTGAAGCAGGAAACCATCACTTACTTGGGTCCATGAGCTAATATAGCTAAGTCCTTAGTCATCTTCCCGGACTCTATTGTCCCAATGCAAGAAGCTTCAAGGGTGTGAACAAATTCCAACAACTTTTGATTCCCATCAAGCTGAGCCCTGCAGAAGAATAGTGTGTATTTTTTAGGCATTAAGAGACAGATCCATTGAAATCAGAAATTAAAAACCCCCTTTAGTGTTTCTGTCAACTTAGATAATGTCCACTTACCTAAAAGTAAAATAAATGGAAATAGAATAGAACACCAGTATTGTGTTTACTTTTGGAGTGCCCCAATAGTCTCACCATAACAAAAGTAGCCTTTTCCATTCCTCAACTTTCCTCAAAAACATCTGAAATACTTCTCAGCTCTTGCTCAAGGGAGAGTTCTTTCATTTATAGAGGTGCAAAAATGGAAAAGAGAAGAAATAAATTTTAATTTCCTTTATAAGCAGAAAACCAGACCCACTATATGGGACACAGGGAATAACACAAAATTTGTACAGAAACCATTTTTGCATCCACTACTCTTCCCTTTTTTCCATTCTAATTATAAGGACAACATGATATCAAGCAGGCAATAAGTTCATTATTCGACCTACTCTTAGTAATAGTCATATCACCAAGCCAGAAAAACTGATTCACGTGATGGCGCAAGCAAAAATAATTATAGTTTAGGTAGACAGGCAACCTCACCCAATCCCAAGAAATTTAGGAAAGAAGAGGAAAGCCTCTAGAGTGAGTGTGTAGAGAGAAAGAGCCGAAAGGGGAAGAGGGATCAAGTAGTGCATAATATTGCAAATGTCCCAACTATGAAAAATAAGTGCACTAAGCTCCTGCTATGCAGGAGGGTCCGGGGAAGGGACGGACCACAAGGGTCTGTTGCTTTTCTGCAAGAGGCTATATCCATAGCTTGAACGTGTGATCTCCTAGTCACATGGCAACAACTTTACCAGTTACCCAAGTAAGTAACAATGAAAAAAAGTTTACCCCAATCAGTAAAAGTAACAAATGGGTTTGAGAATAGCAGCAACTCACCTATGTCCAAGTCCCCTTGTCCATGCAAAAATGGAAGCAACACTGTTTGTACTAGTTTCTTGACCCTTTTGATGCAGCCGAAAATGTCTTGTTACAGTGCCGTGAGCTGCTTCAGCTTCTAATGTCTTGCCATCAGAAGATAACTGCAGAGTAGATACATTATATTATACAGAGGACCAATGGGTGTGATATTCTATAAAGAAAGCTTAACGGGAAGATACCGACCAATACAGAAGACATGAGGCCCAGAGAACCAAATCCTAAATAAACAAAGATAGACTTAGTTAGACTTTTAGAAGTTGATATAGTAACTGTATCATCACGCCAAATCAAAACCTTCAACTAAGACATGACTTTCAAAGGAACAGAATGAAGTAACAGAGTACAATCATGAGGATCACCTTGAGCGAGCAGATCACTCTGGACATCTCCATCATAGTTCTTGCATGCCCAAACATATCCACCCTCGCTTTTTAATGCATAAGCTACCATGTCATCTATCAGTCTATGCTCATACCTATATGGCAGTGACAGCTTTTGACCAATAATGCAACCATTTTCCAGAAATAAACTACAAAAACTGCTCATTAATCTCATAAAAAACCAACCATATCGAGTGTTCCTCAAACTGTTGCTTCCACTTCTCTTCGTATACCTCTTGAAAAATGTCCTTAAACCTAGTACAATCAAATTTGACAGTGAATAATTCAGCTAAACTCTTTTAAAAAAATATTTTCTGGAGATTCAAAATAGCATCCCCTTTCAATTAGAAGAGAGGGAAATTTTCTGAGGGCTGGAAGGGAAATGATTTGATCAGCATAAATTGAAGGATACCTTCCATCGTATTTCTTTAAAATTGTGTTTTTTGTACTCAAGTAAAGAGGCCATTTCTTTGAAAATGCCATTGACATTGATGATTCAGCAAACGCTCGAATTGACTAGCAAATTTCACCACAGAAAAAGAATGAGTATACAAGAGAGAGGAAAAGGCTTGGAAGTGAAATAGCATAGTCATTCATCCAAGCATAGTGAAGAAGAACCTGGTCAACATTGTACATGGCAAGTGCAATACCCGGACCTTTAAAATCATAAACATCCAGCTCCATAGGGGATTCCCCATTTTCTGGCACTGAAAATAAAAATTAACAAACAAGTTTCTTTGTATGTGTATGTTTTGCCTCATAAAATAAATACAGACTGAAATCAACTAGCTCACCAAAAACCATTTTGAGCTTTCCGGGCCCATTAATAATTGCATCTGTGGCACGATACTGATCACCAAAAGCATGCCTACCAATACAAATGGGTTTCTTCCAACCTGCAGATCTCAGAAGTTAAGTACTGACGAGACTGATGATATTGGATTTATACCACAAAGTAGATCAAGAAGATGTTACCAGGAACAATCCTGGGAATGTTCGTGCATAGTATAGGCTCCCGGAAAACAGTACCTGAAGACAGAAACTGTCATCATTCTAGCCATTAAGGATAATGAATTTAGAAAGTAAGGCATCCACTTATTTATCTTCTTTCTTTTACAAGTAGAAAGCTCGAATTGGAACCAGCTACTTCTGAAATAACAAATAACAAAACAGGGTATAATGAAGGTGAGAACTTTTTCTCAATTATTTCTTGATATGGTCCAATTAACAAAGGATCATACATTCTAGGTACGTATTCTTTTTTAGTATCGTATAATGACCTGTTCGTTTAACCCATAGCACAAGTCCAACATATTGTCGAGCTGGCACTCCCAGAAACTATCGTACAAAAGCCTGCTAGAGTTACCTTAACGTACAATGAATCATTCAGTTTAAATTCCATGTAATGCCATGGGAAATGTATACTGTCACTCCGTGTACAATAATAGCATATGATATCTTATGATTTATCTACCACCTTTGATATTTCCTGAGATTAACATAAAAGCATCTACAGATAAGGAAAGTATCCTTGCTACACCAATAAGATGCTCGGTACGTGCCAGACACTATCATATTATGATGGATGCACATCATACACAAGAGTAGACCTTGTCATTGAGATACAAACAAATTGAGTTGCATGCACACCGTTTAAAATGTTTCTGATTGTGCCATTGGGACTTTTCCACATAGACTTCAGCCCAA
This sequence comes from Solanum lignicaule, assembly GCA_029582545.1. NCBI lineage: Eukaryota > Viridiplantae > Streptophyta > Magnoliopsida > Solanales > Solanaceae > Solanum > Solanum lignicaule. Next base: position 6,102 of record JAJOOF010017269.1, on the reverse strand, counting down.
ATTCCTTGACTCTGATCTCATCTGAAACATCAATAGTAGGAGAATTAGAAAGTGTCATAGTGCAATTTGCCAACTCCCGCGTAACTTCACTAGCGTTTGGCCATAGATTTTGGGAGTAGATTTTGAAATTTGATCTTCAAATCTGTTTGGCCATGAAATTTGATCAGATTTCGAAAATCTGATCTTTAGATATTTTCAAGTTCCTAAAAAATGGTCTTTTGGGGTTTTGGGGAGTTGGGACTTCCACTCACAAAATTTCCAAGTAAAATGCATGTCCAAACACAACTTCAAAAACTCAAATTTTCAAATTTCCACTTCAAAATCTATGGTCAAACGGGGGCTTCATGTACTCTGAAAAATCCAAACTCTCATAGCTGAAATATGAGAGAGCCATAAGTGATTTGGAAACTACCATTTAAATGAAACATTTGAACTAAAGCATGAACCTTTATTATTTAAATATCACGCAGAAATTTCCTCCTTTAACCTTTCTCAAAAGCTTTTCTAAAACTGGAAAAGACAACTGACCAGGTGTTATAGTAGCGCATTTCACAGCAACATTGTACCTGCACAATAAAGGAGTTTAAGCCAATTCAAATTTGGAACTAGAATGTTTTGAGCAATTAACTGCTATTGGACTACAATTAGCTTTGGTGTGAAATACAGAAACATTTGCAACAACAACAAAAAAATGGCAAAACAAAACAACGCAAAGATAGCTAACTTCTCAAACTAATACATTAATCTACTTCAACTGATTGTTTAAATAAACTATAAGTTGGCCTCAATTCTGAAGGAGAAAAAACAACATTTAATCACCTTAAGCAGTGAATTTCTCAGTGCGAGACATTTAGGTAAATGAACTTACTTCAGGGTTGCCTCAGCACTTTCAACAGTAACTTGGTCATCAGTGGCATCGCGGTTCAATATACCTAAATCATAATACTTTGTATCCAACTCTAGATAAGGATATATTAGCTGCCACCACATAATGCAAAAATAAACAAAAGATTTAGAAGCGTAATAAGAAAAATTGTCAAAACAAAACTAAAAGATATATTCAGAAGCTGACAATAATTATACCTTGTCTTTGATCATTTTCCATATAACCCTCGTCATTTCATCACCTACAAAAAAGAAAAGGTTAAAAGAGTGGATGAATAATTACAGATGTGCTTGCGCTCATCTCAACTGCAGTAAATTACCGTCCATTTCGACGATGGGATTTTGAACGAGAATTTTGCTAGTCGGACCAGAGGAGGAAGCGAAGCACCGAATTGAGGCATTAGGGATTCGCGTAGTGAGAGATACTCTGCTATTGAAGAGCTGCCGATTGGAATTGACTTGAAAATAGAGTTTTTTACTAGCTATAGATGATGCTGAAGCCGATGAAGATGAGACAAAAGAAGCAACGCCGGCCATAGAGGAACACCGGAGTCTGAGTCGGACGGCGAGCATAACACTTTAGTTGGCTAAACAAAGTTGCCAATTTCTGCCGCTGTGAGAAAACTCAGTTGTGTTTGTCCGCCGTGCGCGATTTGGGCCTCGACGCTTTTTTTTCTTTTCTTTATTTATCTTTGCTTTGTACTCGTTTGGAACGTTCTACTGTTAAAATCATTTCACTAAAATAATATATTTTTTTGAATTTTATCAAAATTAATATAAATATATTTTTCAATAACTTTTAAGTCTATATTTTATGGAGTTTAAGTCTATATTTTATGGAATAACATTTTATAATTCGTTACTCTGACACATATTTTACGGCTATAACGGTAATATTAAAATACCTTGTTTGAACAAAATAATCATGCTCTTTCAATAGAGATTTTCCTCATACTCAATATGCAATAGGAAATTTGGAGATTTTTTCTTGTAGCTTAGGTACAATCCATTCCAAATATTAAACTATCTGTTTTTTGTAATTCTTAAATATTAGACTATCAATTTTATTATGATTGTTAAATATTAGACTATTAATTTTCTTATGATTGTTAAATATTAGACTACCACCTAAAGAAGTTAATATTCCTCTTCACCCTACTTAAAGAAGTTATCGAATTAAAAGTGATATAGTAAATAAACAAAGCAACTATAAAAAAAAATGTCTATATCATAATTCACAATAGAAGAGATAAAAGAATTAATTGACGTTGTAATAGATAACAAGAAGTTATTTTTCCTTACTATTCTTGATCTTGCAATTGCATCAGAAGTTATTTTTCACGCAAACACTTAAGTTGTTAATAGTCCATGTAGCTTCAATTGTTAATTTTGATACTCTTGTTTGTGCTGTATTTGTCGTTAACTTTTATCTGATCAATTTTGCCATCATCACACACATATATTTGCCTTCTATGTAATTTCAATTGTTAACTGTCCAAAATTCCTATTACAAATTGGATAAAAGGACGTATCTCCATTGAAAGAGCATTACCATTTTATTCAAACAAGGTAATTTTAGTAAAACATCACTTTGAGTAACATTTTTATCGTAAAATGTGTCTTAGAATAATGAACTATAGAACGTTATTGACAATAACATTTATGTTTGTTTACTCCGTCAGAACTTCATCCTTTTTTCGTTAAAGATTTTTGAATAAAATATAGCCCGAAAAATACGTTTATACTAGTTTGTAAGAGAAAATAATTTAAATGGTATTATTTTGGTGAATTAATTTTAATAATGACTTATTTTGATCAAAAATATCTTTTTCCTTGATTGGAGGGGTGATTGAAAAAAATGATGTATTATTTTAAATTGAATATTTTAATGTTTAGTAAATTATTTCGTATTTATTTTTATATTTAGTTGAGCTTTAATTTAAAATTATATATTTCACTTGTTAACTATCGAGAAATAATATTCAAGTTTACCTTTTTGTTTTTAGTTATAACTTTAAATTTCCTCGTATTTGAGTTACACCAAGAACAAAAAACAAAACTAGATAACTTAACTCTAATAACTAGACAATAATATGGTAAAATTATAATCAAGATATAAAAACAGATAAAATTACTAAATTTTTAGTGTAGAGACAAATTTGATTATTTTTGCTTAAAATGTAAACTCAATTTTGGATTTTATTGTTGGTTTTAATTTTTTGAAAAAATTAATAATGATATATCTTATATTCAACTTAAATAGTATGTTTTATAATCTACATAAGATATAAGTGGTTAGTTGTACATACATTAAATAGTTATATTTTAATGTATGTCTATTTGTTTACTTTATATTTTATAGACGTTAAGTGGTTATTTGTGTATTACTCAAAACGGTAGGTTATAAATGTCAAATGAAATTAAGTTAAAATACACTTTTATCTATTATGAGGTATGACTTTTATTTTATTTAAATTGTAGTTGGCATTGCAATATTTATTTCTTAGGAAAATAGTCAGATATACCCCTCAACTTTGGCATTTAGAGCTGATACACCTCTTATTATGAAAGTGACTCATATATACTCATATTGTTATACAAATGACTTGTATACCCTTTTTCTCTAACGGAAGTGAAAAAGTTAATTCAAATTTAATTTATTTTTTTAAAATAATCCATACAGGGTGGGTATATTTTATCCTCCTCACAATTATTTTTTTTGACTTTTTTGTTTCAACAACTAATTAAAATTTATTATTTTGATGGTCAAATTTATTTATGTTTCACTAATTTTCTCGTAAAATTTATTATAGATGCCCCAATTTTTTTACAAACACAAAAATTAAATTACTTATAGCTGAAAAAATAGTTTTAAATTATAATATAGCCAAAAAAAATTAGTTTTAATTTATTTTCTTAGCACTAAGGTAGGAAAGGAAAGAAAAAGAATAAGAAAACTCAAATAATGATAATTAAAGATGTCAAAAAATAATTTATGTATGAACAAAAACAAAATACATCTTAAACATTGCTAGAAGGATCATATTACCTACATTATTTTTTTAAAATTAAAAGTCAAAAAGATAAATTTAAAATTATTTTTTCACTTTAATTAAATAAAAGATATATATGAGCTCATTTTGCAAGAATAGCGGTATATGTAAGCCATTAACATAAATGTAAATATTTGAGCTCTCGAAATATCAATTTGAATGACAAAATTGAGGGCATACCTTTTCCCTTATTTCTTTGCTAATTTTATGAAAATGCAACTTTTGTCACAATTGGTAATTTGGGATTGCTCTAGACCCTCGCCCCCGGTTCGTAGAGTTACCTAAAACCCCACTGCAACTACGAGAAAATCCTTAAACCCTACACAAGCCTTTTTTCTCAATTTCCACTTGTCCCTTTCAACTCTCTAATGGCCTCTGTAAGAAACAAAATAAACCCACTTCTCTGCAACTTACCGTACGTTCTCACATGGCGAAGATTTGGTTTTCGTACAATCTGCAGTGGTCGTCTTGGCTTTGCGCCGTCTACATCACCGTCAATGGCCGATACAGATACTCCTGTTGCTGGAACGAAGGTTCTCGAGACATTCGCTGAGGAATTTGAGATTGGATCACGCAAAATTACTTTAGAAACTGGAAAGATTGCAAGGTTTGCTAATGGCTCTGTAATTTTAGCCATGGAAGAGACGAAAGTCCTCTCTACTGTCGCTTCATCTAAAGGCGATGCAATTCGTGATTTTTTGCCTCTTACAGTATGTTCAGCACATTTCTGAATTCTTTTTTTTTTTTAATAAAAATTTGTTCTTCTTAATATTGCTCACTTGAAGGCAGTGAAAATATGCAACATCATGTAAAAGTAAAAAGTAAAAAGACAGACTTTGAAGGATTTCTCTTTTCACAAATTCAATCTGCATTGTTTTCTAGCTTTCATAGAATTGACTTCAATCTCTATAACATAAGGGGCAAGATATCTAGCATGTAGCAATTTGGCATTTTCATTTGAGAAAAGTTAAACAGCTGTCTTTATAGTACAGACATTTAGACTTGAAGAGTTTATGTTGCTTTTATGTAATGTTGGAGATTGCATTCTAGAATTCGGAAGCTACAGAAGGCATATATGTGTATACGAGGCCATGGTTTTTCCTTTTTGTTTCATGCCTTTTGCACCGTCTCTATTTTCCTTCTTGTTAGTTTTATTTTTCAATATCTGGTCGTGGTCGTAAGTTAGCTTTTTTTCATTATCTAGTCGTGGTCATAAGTGCTAATAGTGTTTGCTTCTCTTAGGTTGATTACCAAGAGAAACAATTTGCTCAAAGTGTTATTCCGACAACATACATGAGAAGAGAGGGTGCTCCAAAAGAACGTGAACTTTTATGTGGTCGTCTTATTGATCGACCCATAAGACCACTTTTTCCACCTGGATTTTACCACGAGGTGCAGGTAAGTTGGTGTCTTGTTATTGCAATTAACTTGATAGTAATAGTTTGTTTGGCGGCTATAAGCTTTGCTGACTCGCATTCTCCCCAGGTAATGGCAAGTGTGCTTTCGTCTGACGGGAAACAAGATCCAGATATATTGGCAGCTAATGCATCATCTGCTGCTCTAATGTTGTCAGATATTCCTTGGGGTGGGCCAATTGGAGTAATACGTATTGGAAGGATTTCAGGTCAATTTGTTGTAAATCCAAGCATGGAGGAGGTAATATCTTATATCAGCTGGCATCCTCAGGATAAATTTGTAACATTCATACTTTCCAATTTCAGCAAGTTGACTTTCATTCTGGTGGCACTACCCTGGCATCTTGAGAACTTAGGCCATATCCTTGGGTGCTGTACTTGTTTACACTCTAACAGAAGATGGTTGAATTAAGTTTAAGAAATGGAGCTTTGGGTCTCCTGCAGAAGTTGTAGTTTCTCGATTATGTAGCCACTGCTGGGTGCCAATAGTGGATAACTAGCTTACATTTCCAAGAATTTGCATACTAGGCAAACTATTTCTCTTCCATAGTATTAGGAAGAACTACATAGTAAGAGAATATAACAAAAAGCTACTCGGCAACTCCAACTGCCAATGTGCCTTGTGCTAGTTGTTGTCACTGATGCCAATTATGTTCACCAGTAATTGCAGTCCTGTCCCTTGATTAAAGTCTTCTTATTGGATGTCATGCAGCTTAGCATCAGTGATCTTAACTTGGTATATGCATGTA
>JAJOOF010017268.1:0-40492 GCA_029582545.1 Solanum lignicaule | reverse complement strand
AATTAAATGTTTTCTTGGTAAAGAAAGTTTTAAATTCATTATGTTTTTAGTGTTATGCGATGAATGAATGCTAAGAGGCTTGTATTAGACCTCTTCGAGGTCGAGTACGCCGGTTACGACTAGGGGGTGCTCCCGGGTCGTGACAAATCCCGTCTCCATAATTGTTATTTTTGTATTATTTGTTGTTTTAGTTGATAATTGAAACCAAACCCCTCTGATATTTGACACTTGTGTCTCCCCTAACTTGAACAATGTTGTTATTCGTAAATGTTTTTAGCTATGATAGACTTGAGAATATTCTTACTTTCCTATTGATTCTCAATAACAAACCACTCTCTTGGGACTCGACCCAACTCACTAGTTAGGTTATATTACTACTTTACGATTGTTGGCACATAGTATTGGATGAAGTGTCCTGATACATGAAATCAAAATGGCGCCGCTGCCGGGGAGTGGTGTTACTTTAGAAACTTTGGTTAAGTTTGATTTTGTTCTTGTTAATTATAGTTGAGCTTACTTAATTTTTAGTTTTGGTTTGTATGTTGCTATTTTAAGCAGAGACTTGGAGCATATTTGGTAGAATAATAACCTAATGAACCACCCTCATTTAAGATTGATGATATTTAGGGATAATATCCCAAATTTCAAGCAATTAGAGGGTGATTCCATGCATGAGTTGTAGCAAAGGTTTAAAATCCTATTGCAGCAGTGCCCAACTCATCAGATTTCGGATAAACTACTTCTGGAATGTTTCTACTAGGGTCTCATCCCCAAAAATAGAATAATGGCTGACCAACTATCTTCGGGTTGCCTAAAGCGACACTCCTATGAGACCGCAGCCTAACTCCTTGATTGTGTGGCCAAAACCAATAAGGAGACTGAGAAGGACAAACAATTGGCCACATTATTGGGTCAGCTGGATATCTTGGCCAAAAAGGTCAAGGACTTGGAGGTAGTGTCCAAAAAGACGGACAAGTACATTCCTTCTCATGAGCGTCGAAAGATGAAAAAGCAAGAGAGCGGGAAAATTGAAGCGGTCCTCTTACTTATTCTACACAAAGTCGAAGAACACGACATAGTGTTGGAGGACATAAACGAACACGTCTAGATGTTGAACCAAATGACGACCCCACATTCCATGCTTATTCAGCTACTAAGGTCCCAAATGGACCAAGTGTTGAATGACCTCTACCTAGAACCAAAAGGAGGGTTTCCTTATCAAAATGAGGCAAACCTCACTAATGGAACTTTAGTGGGGACTTGCAACGTGCCACGACGTTAACTAAGGTGCTTCTTGGGAGGCAACCCAAGGTTTTATCACTTTATTTTTGCTTTGAGAAATAATGGTATGTTGTCTGTGTAGGTCGAAGTGGGAAAGTTGTTGAAAAGTGCAGGTAGGCGAGCAAAAGGTCCGGTCAGTATATCGCCGAAGAGGTTGGCGACCCCGACCTAGACCGTCATTGGACTCAAGACAATTTTACATTGGAGTCTGTAAAACTTAGCGAGCCCAAGAAATTATTGGCGAATCGCCGACCAGGTCGGCGATCGCGACCTATACCGCCGTTTGGACCCCCACATTAACTGGAGGTCCTGTAAAACTTGGTGAAGTAAGTGACCACTCAGCGTGTCACCGAGTGGGTCGGCGAGTACGACTAATATCGCCGATTAGGCGAGAACTGGCCAATTTTTATAAGGCCAATGGTTTAAACATTCAAACTCTTCACTTTTCCTCACTTTAAATCTTCACAAACTCACACCCGCACATTAGTTTCTATACTTTTGCATTTCTAGTAGTAGTTTAGTCATTGATTTGTGCTCGGATTGGGATTACTTTGCCTCCTAGCATTTCAGTCTTGATTAATCGGTATTAAAGATTGGTTTTCCGAACCCTGAGTTTATTTTTAACAATTTTGTACTCTTATGCAAATGATTTTATCTTGTTGTCGTGTGCTGGGCCTCTCTGATAGGATTAGTATGTTTAAAAGCCTGATTTGATTTGATAATCTTGCTCGTAATATTTTGAGTATTGAAATCACGTATTCTTGTCCTTTAAAATGAATTAATTTTTGTGGGGTTCTACTTGCATGTTGTTTAGTTTAGTTGGGTGAAGTCTGAGTAGCCCGTATTTGTGCCAAACGACGTAATTTACCCGATGATAGAATGGGTGAGGTCATTCTTATGGACAAAAGTTGTCAATTGGCCAAATTTGGCAAAACCAAGATAAGTTTGAGTACCCCGGGGAAATGGGTGCTATGGGTCTAGTTTTAATTTGAGTTGTGCATTCTTTGATTTTGTTTTCGGGGGTTGCGGGGCTTAATTCAAGAAGTTGGGTTGAAGGTAGGCACGTTGGGTCGTTTGGTGAGCTGAGTCGAGCTCGCCGAACCACTCACTGGCTTGCCAAAGTTCCCCATCTCACCTTTAATTTCATGCTTAATATGTTGTTGGGCTCTGTAACTTTCGGCAAAACGCCTGAGGTCACCGAAGGATTTGGCGACTCGCCGAAAGACTTCTTGATCGCCTTTTATCTGCACTCATGTAACCTTTTTGCACTGTAATTTTTGGCGTACTGACCCTTTCTTGGAAAAAGCAGTCGGTGATTCGCCGAAAGGCCTTCCCCATTACCAACTTGCGAAAAGTTTAGAGCCAATCCTTTTGGTGAGCGCGATCTAGCTCACCAAAGCAATTCGACGACTCACCTAATAGGTTAGGCGAGTCTGTCTGCAACTGTTTTTCTGTGATTCTAACTGAATTTTTTCTAACTTTTTTCCGATGTTTTACATACATGGCTAGACCTAAAGTTACAGGAAGAAACATGCCACCCCGAAGGAAAGCAAAGAGGATTGCACTCAATGAGGATGCAGCTGCATCCAGGGGCAAGGCCAATAAACTTTCCAAAATTGGTGGGAAAGGCAAAGGCAAAGAGAAGGCACCTGCATCACCGGAGGTCAGCATCGATAGTGATGGTATCTATGACACCCACCTCACTACTTCTGAAAGTGAGGGTGAGCAGCAGGAGCAACAGTCTGTAGCTTATGAGGAAGATGAGCAAATACCAGCGCAGAGTGCAAAGCTACGATCTAAAAGAATGAATGATCCGTCTAGGATCAGGAATCCTCAGCCCACGACTCCTCCTCCTCTTGCAGCTCCAGAGAAGGCTGTAGTCCTAGAACCTCCTATATAGGGTCCTCCTCCCAAGTCGATGAACAGATTAAAACCTGAGGGGATGAGGACGATTATTGAGAAGAAGCGTCTATCCACGGTTGGGGTAATTGACAGCTACCCGGAGATAATGCGTTGTATAAAGTCATTGATACCGCAAAGAAAGAAGCAGGCAGCGGCATCCCAATCGGTTGATCATGTAGTTGTCCGGGGCAAGAAAGTGTTGTATGACAACACTACTATTAATGAGGTTCTGGAGTGCACTAACAACATTGCTGACGCTCACCAGTAAAGGATGAAGACTAAGTCCTTCGAAGGAATAAAATGATGGCTCACCCCTCTCATATGTGATGGCACTCCAAGGTGGTTAGAGGTAGGGGTCCCGATAGAAAAGAGGGACTTACATGTAGCTGCTCGATATTGGTTTGGCGTCATTAGCAGTACTGTTATGCCATCCCAGAATGAGTATGTCATCCGCCACTCAAAGGAAGCTTTCCTTGGCGCGATCATTGCACGGGAGTGACTTAATTTGGGGATGATCGTTAAGCAGGAGATACTCATGAGGGCCAAGCAGCGCCACACCTCTTCCATTCTCGATATTGATCACCGATCTGTGCAAACGGGCTCGGGTCCCTAGAGATGCAATGAAGGATGTGGAAGTAATTCCCACATCCTCTACTGATATTCGGAGGATCGAGGTAGAATATTTGAAGGATGAGGCAGAGAAGATAAAGAAGGCAGCCCCGACAGACTCTTCCCTGGTTATAGAAGCAGACTTATTACCTGTAGAGACATCTTTGCCTACTCCTGCCCATGGGCCTTTAGGTACCTATACTGCTACTCCTTCTACGGGCAGCTAGACTCGAGGCCTCCATTTCGGGCATGATTCAAACAGCCCTGGCTAATGATGTGACACCATTGAGTGCCGCCATTGATTCCTTTGCGGTGAGGATAGCAGTGTGTGAGCGTAGACAAGGGGTCACCGATCAAGTGACGTCCTTAAAGGTCGCTATTGCTGTGTTAAGGAGCGATGTGGATCAGCTGAAGTCCATCGACATGTCCATGATCTTCGGGATGGTGGAGATCCCAGATGTGCTAGATATGCCTTCGGCTACCACCAGAGATAAGGTTAGAGTTGAGGAAACAACTGATTCTGAGTCTGAGGCGGAGACTAATGAGGAGATGCTCGAGGTGGCTGATGAGGGCCTTACAGAGACTGAGGAGGACATGGTAGATGTTGTTGTGTGATGAGTCCAAAAATTGGACTCATTTAGGGCTTTATTTTGATAAGTATAGTGTCCTCAAATGCTTATTTTGTCTCAACATCTGATGAAAAACTCTTAAGTTTCAGGTATTTGAAGTTTTAATGAAAGCATGGACACTTAGGCATAAAAGGAACAGAAAGTCTGAAAAGAACGAAGAAGTTGAAGCCTGAGCTTCGCCAAGCACACTTGGCGATTCGCCAAAGGGATTCACTCCGCCCTTTGTTCTAGTGCACGAAGCCCTAAAGAAGAAGGATAAAAAGGTGATGAAAGGAGCAGTCGGTGCTTCGTCGAATATTTCTGTGAAGCAGTACTATACCGCCCATTGGTCCACAGTGTGAAGATGATGAAGGCAAGAACAAAACGGCGATGAAACAGAAGAAAAGCGAGTCGCCGAGTAATTCGGTGACATCGACTAACGTCGCCTAAAGATTCACCAGCACTATTTTCTAAAGTCTATAAATACTAACCTTGTTATTAATTTTAAGAGAGCCGAACCATTATTATTATATTTAGAATAGAATAGTACTTCTTGGAATATTTTCTCTAAAGTTTGGAGAGGGTTTTGTGGGAGACTTGAAGAGAGAAGAATTTCATCTTCCCCAAGTTGGAAGTGGGTCTTCTCCATTCTTCTTGATTTACTTAAATCAAGGTTTAATTTCTTATACCCATTTGATTTTAGTATCATTTTAGGTGTATTTTGTTATTTCTTGATGTGTGGCTAAAACCCCCCCATTCTTGGGGTGTGATTTAACAAATATGTGTTGATATTGTTGTTAGGTCTTGCTTGCTAATAAGTTATATGTATTTTAATGGTGATTTCACCTAGTGGTTGTGGTTTAATTTAATGGGTTTGTAGTTGCAAATACAAAACCACCCATGTGTTTTCAGCTTTCCCGAGATGGAGGTCGCGAAACCAAGACCACTAGACTGATAGCCTAAGGAGTGGGTCGACATGAGGTTCAGCCCGAGAGGGTGAACCCTAGTCGCATATCCTAACACTAAGCTCGAGAGACTGAGTGGGGTAAAGCGTAGGCTGGTCTTCATGCGGCATGTGGGTGTCCGAGAGCAACCCATTTGAAATGGGGTAAGTTGCCCGAGAGGGAACTTAGTTTCATCTAAAGCTTAGGCTAGTCACTATTATCTTGCAAATTTCCTATTGAAAGCATGTACCCAACGATTTATCTCAACTCGTATTGCGGTTCCAACCCAAGAACTTTCCCCCATACTTGATTTTCTTGTTAATTTTTGTTGTTTTTACTACTTGTGACAAAACCCTCAATTGATATTTGACACTTTTGTGTCACCCCCTTTAATTTAATATTTTTTAATCGTTAATGTCTTTAGCTATAACTAATTAGAGCTAAATTTTATTTTTCTATTAATTTTCAAAACCACTCCTTTGGTACACGACCCCAACCTTTAGTTGGGTTACTATATTATCGATGATCATAGACACTCGTACTGTAGGTTAGTGTCGTTGGTCACGATGAACATCAAAATGGCGCTGCTCCTGGGGAGTGGTATCACTTGAGAATTTTATGATTAGTAGAATTTTTGTTCTTCTCAGTTGTAGTTCACTAACTTAATCCTTAGTTTTGTTTTTTGATTTGTTGGAATCTAAACAAGGGAAAGTGAGAAATATTCGGGGGTTAATGGAGTTTCGTCCATTAGAGGTAATGATGTATCGGGATCGTATCCTAACCTTCAAGAAATTGGAGGATGAGCGGATCCATGAGAAATGGGCAAGATTCAATTAACTGCTAACTCAATGCCCCACTCATGGAATTCCCGATACGATCCTCCTTGATTGCTTCTACCGAAGTCTTGGCCCCACGAGTAAGATGTTGGTTGACCAACTCCTTCCTGGCGGGACATTAAAGAAGCCATATATAATAACAGTCCAACTGCTTGACAATATGGCTAAAATGAGCCAAGAGATTGAAAAGGATCTCTTGATGACCGCACTAATGACTCAAATAGATGAGTTAAAAAGAAATATGGTGAAGGTCGAATCTCATTGCAAAAGGAAGGATAAATACATTCCCCCTTATAATAGAAGAAACAATGAGAACAAGGAGATCAAGCGCATCGAGGAAATGCTCTCAATAATTCTCCGCAAGGTGACCGAGCAAGACAAAAGGCTGGAGGGATTGAAAGAAGACATCGAAGGAATGAAACGAATTATTTGGTCTCATTCTAAAGTTGTCCAACTGCTTGAGGACCTGATGAGTCATGCTTCACCTCAACTAGATCCGCAGAGAAATAGGAGGTGGCCTAATGGGGACCTAGCCAACCCTAACAACGAAACTTGAACAAAGATTTGTGTCGTGCCACGATGGTCAATAAGGCACTTCTTGGGAGGTAACCCAAGGTCTTAAACGTTTAGGATTTTACTTTTATGAATAATGGTGTGTTGTGTTGCAGGTTAAAACGAGGAAAGTGTGGAAAATTTCAGGTTGGCAAGCAGAAAGTCCAATCCGCGAATCGCCAAGCAGGTCTGTGAATTATTGAATCGCCATGTGGAAAGCATAATGGGTGCTATGGGTCTGGGCTAAAATTCATTAATGCATGGTTTAATTTTGCTTTTGAGGTTTGTGCGATCGATTTTGAAAAGTGAGTTGAATCTCAGGCACGTTAAGTCAGTAGGCGAGCTGAGTTGAGCTCGCCGAATCACTCAGCGGTTCATCTAATAGACCTAAATCGCCTTTAAATTCTTATCTTAAGTGTTGTGGGCTCTATAATTTTCGGCGAACATATTCATGATCGCCAAGAGGTTTGGCAATTCGCTGATTAGATCGGCAAGTCTATCTGAAATTTTGTTCTACAATGTAATTACCCACTATTCTCTCTAAGAATTTGCAGATATGGCCAAACAACTGACTAGAGGGACGGAGAAAGGAATTATGATCAGAGAAAATACACCTCCACCCAGGGGCAAGGATACCACAACTTCAAAAAGCAAGGGAAAGGGCAAAGCCCTTGAATTATCCGACGCAAGCTCTGACAGCACAGGCTTTTACACCACCAAGCCACCCACATATAATAGTGAGAGTGCAGAGTCTGACGAAGATTACCAGACAGAGGCAAGGAGGGCGGAGTTACGATCTAAAAGGATACATGATCCATATCGGATTAGAGATAGTTAATCCACCATTCCAACTCCTCCAGCTCCAGGGCAACCATTAGTGCTGGCACATCCAGTACAAGGTCCCAAACATGGATTAATGAATAGATCAAAGGCAGATGGTCTGAGGATGATCATTGAGGAGAATGGCTTTTCATAGATGGGGTTATTGATAGGTATCCAGAAGTGATGGAGTGCCTGAAATACCAAAAATTCCAAATCTTCACAGGACATTGCGGCTCTTACATACCAAGTTGGGTTAAAGAGTTCTATGATTCATACAGTGCATTAGTACCTTAACGGAAAAGGCTAATCTCATCTTTTAAAGTAGTTGACCACGTGGTTGTCAGAGGAAAGAAGGTAGCATGTGACAGTGAAATTATCAACATAGCTTTGGGAATGTCCAATAAGATTAATGGCCACTGCCAGCACTAGATCAGGACACAGAAGTTAAATGCAATGAAAAAGTGGTTAGCTCCACTAGTCTCAGATGATAATGCTCCGACATGGTTAGTAGAAGGAGTTCCAATTGAGAAAAAAAATCTGAACAAATCTGCACGGTACTGGTTTGGATTCATCAGCTGCACAGTTATGCCATCACAGAATGAATCAATTCTTCATCATGCTAAGGCAGCTTGTCTTGGATTCATCATGGAGAAAACAAGGTTAAATCTCAGGAAGATCATTTCCTCTGAAATACATATGCGTGCAAAGCAGGACCAGTCATCTCTCCCTTTCCCGGTATTAATCAATGAATTATGCAAAAGAGCTCGGGTGCCTGGAGATGCAACGAAGGATGTGGAATTGGCTGCCACCGCCTCCACCAGTATCCGAAAGATCGAAGCCGAATATCTTAAGGACCAGGCAGAAAAGAAACAGAAGGAAGTTGTGGCCACTAGATCTATACCTGCAGAGGCATCTTTGCCTACTCTAGCCCCTAGGCCTTCAGGTATATCTGATGTCATTACTACTCTTTTTGACTCTACAGGTCCTTTTGCTACTTCATTACCACCCAGACCTTTAGCTGTTGTTGCCCCCTGTGAACCGATCACTCAAGCATCCTTGATCCGATTGGGACAGCTTGCCCAAACTGCTAATTGTCGGACTACCAACATAGAAGGCTCCATTCCAGTCATTATTCAGGTTTCCCTCGACAATGTTGTGAGACCACTGACCACTACTATTGATGCTCTAGAAGCCAGAATGTTAGTGTGTGAGCACGATTAAGGAGCCACAGAGGAAGTAACAGCCGTAAAGGCCACCATTGCAGAGCTGAAGAAAGATGTGGACTACCTAAAGTCCACTGATATATACATGATCTTTGGAATAGTGAGAGTTCCAGATGTGCCCGAAATTCCTCAGACTGCCACATGACATGGAGATGGAATAGAGCGTATAGCTGATCCTGAATCGGAGGCAGAAACTAACGAAGAGATATTTGAGGAAGCTACAACGGATGACACAGCCGAGACTGAAGAAATCATGATAAATTCTATTGTGCAAGCTTCTTTAGCAAAGTGTCCTGCTGCGGGATCCAGTGAAGCTAGTCCTTCTGGTGCTTACTCCGGATACTGATGCCATGACAGATTGAGCAACTGCATAGCCAGGATCCCCTCTTCACCTTCCTCTCTGTCCTTTGTTATCTCTAAAATCTTGGTTAATCATTACTTACATTTGAGGACAAACGCTCTTATTTGTGGTGGGGTGAGACCCACATTGTTTTGCTTGTTTCAGATATTTGTTATTTTCTATATATTTGGGTTGTCCTGTTTAAAAAAAAATTACACTGCTTTTTGTGGATATTTGAGCTCATGGCTCCACTTACTTTTAATTTGTAAATGATTTTGACCCTTCCGAAAAATTTTGAATTTTTCGCACATTTTTGCCACCCTTTGTGAAGTGAATGTGGTTGTTCTCTTGCAAAAATTTAAGTCTCGGTTTCGATCAATACCGATGACTTGAATAGTGCTCTCAATTGAACGAACATAAATGTATGGCACGATGAGGCCAAATGAAGTTTCATTGACAATATGTGAACTCATTGCATCTCGTTGTGATTAGCCATTTATCGAATTGATTCTCTTGTAATGACCGTTGCACACTAGAGAAAGTGTGTACTCTTGTTTGACTTAAGTGTCGATATCTTGTGTGATTAGCTTGCTTTGAAACTTGCATAAATAAACCTAGAATTTGCCCTGTTAGTCTGATTGATTTAGAAAGGTGTCCTCTTGAGATGATCTTAGGCAACTTTAAAGAGTGTGAGCCAAATTTGCATATACCTCTTTTGTGGCCTACCCGTGAGCGTGTGAAACTCTTTTGAACACCCTTTGAACCTTACCTTTCTTTGGAAGAACCATGATGAATCCTAGACCTTACTTGACCCACTACCTACAATCCTCTAGAGTTGTGGTTTAGCGAATAACCAACTTAGGCCAAAAGCCTAAGTTGTGGGTGTGGTGAAAAGGAAAAGGAGAAGTTAAGAAGTGCAAGAAAAGTCCCCTTAACCCATGGTATTGCATAAAAGTGGAAACCCCTTCACTTAAAAAAAAAAGTGGAATAAAGTACGAAGGAAATCGAGTTTCCAAGCAATCCATGAAGGTGAATAAAAAGGTGACTTAGAAGCACTAGAAAAAGAATTGATAAAGGAAAAAAAGGGAATGCCTTTAAAATACCATATCTCATGAGGAAGAAGTCACTGAACCTAAATGACCATACATTTGCACTCATCCCCATTACAAGCCTTAGAAAGACCTTTTTGATCTTGAGTAAGTCGATTGGAAAATAAGGGCAAATTTATGGGTGAAAGCATGCATTGTGTTCCTCTTTTTGAGTGTGAGCGTTGCATCTGATTCCTGAGCTTGAATTGATTAACCTCTGTGTGTGAATATGGAATCATTCTTTATGTGAGGGCATTTAGATACTTTTTGTTGAGCTTGAACTTGTACAAGTAGCAAGTATTGCGAGCATGAGAATCTCTAGTAATGGTGTGTCACGACTTGAATGCTTGAGTGCACAATTGATCCTTGCATAAGTAAATTGAGTCTTGTTGTGTGCATTCATGTTTGAGTCTTGTGTAGCACTGTTTGAGACACCGTTTTTGAACGGCTGAACTTGAGTTTGCTTGAGCACAAGCAAAAGTTTAAGTTGGGGGTGTTGATGACTACACAAATTGGACTCATTTAGGGCTTTATTTTGATAAGAATAGTGTCCTCGAATACTTATTCTGTCTCAATATCTGATGAAAACTCTTAAGTTTCAGGTATTTGAGGTTTTAGTGAAAGCATGGATATTTAGGCACAAAAAGGAACAAAAAGGTTCAAAAGAACGAAGAAGCTAAAGCTGAAGACAATATCAATCCTACCCGGTTGATGGAAACACAACTTGGTAATGATTTTTACCTTTTTATAATGTCTAGCTAAAACCCCAATTCTTGGGGTGTGATTATGTGATTATGGGTTGATATAAATGTTGGGTGTTGTTAATTGATAGTTTTATTGTTGTTTAAAGGTGTTTTCGTTTAGTAATTGTGGTTGAATTTAATGGGTTGTAGTTGCAAATACAATCTTAACTTCGTGATTTTGACTTGCTCGAGAGAGAGGTTTTAAAACCAAAATTACTGAATCGATGGTCTGTGAGTAGTGGGTTGTCATGGGTTCAGCTCGAGAGAGTGAACCCTAAACCCTTTTTCACACATTCAGCTCGAGAGAGTGAATGGACTAAATAGAAGGTTGTGCTTAATTGCTTCTTATTGGTGTTCGAGAGAAACCAATTTAATTCGGGGTAAATTGTTCGAGAGAACGTTTATCCCCACTAAAGTATAGCTTATTCACCGATTCACAACTGTTTGCTATTAATTGCAATTACCGGGTTGTATATCTTAGCTCATAATCCTATCACATCCCGAAAAATCTCGTCTCCATAATTGTTAGTTTCCTATTATTTGTTGTTTTAGTTGATAATTAAAACCAAACCCCTCTGATATTTGACACTTGTGTCTCCCCTAACTTGAACAATGCTTTTATTTGTAAATGTTTTTAGTTATGATTTACTTGAGCATATTCTTACTTGCCTATTGATTCTCAATAATGAATCACTCCCTTGGGACTTGACCCCAACTCACTAGTTGGGTTATATTACTACTTTACGATCGTTGGCACTTAGTATTGGATGAAGTGTCCTGATATGTGAAATCATGTACCTGAAGGACCAGTGACCGGAGTAGAAAATACTGCCTCTGCAGGTAGTGTCTGAACATCAACAACCGGGGATGTGTCCACCGAGGCTGCCTTCCTCTTCTCGAACTCATATTTCAAGTACTCTACCTCAATCCTCTGTATGTTGGTAGAAGATGTGGGAGTCACTTCCTCATCCTTCTTCGCATCTCTGGGCACCCGAGCCTGCCTACACAGCTCAGTGATCTATACCGGAAAAGGGAGAGAGGTTTGACGCTACTTGGCCCTCATGACCATCTCCTGAGCCATAATCATCCCCAAATTTAATCTCATCTCATCAATGATGCAACCCAGACATGCTTTCTTGGCATGGCGGAGAATTTAGTCATTTTGGGATGGCATAATGGTACTGCTGATGAAGCCAAACCAGAACCTTGCAGCTATGTTAAGATCTTTCTTCTCAATAAGTGCTCCAATCTCAAGCCATTTGGGAGTACCATCTGACATTAGCAGAGCAAACCACTTATTCATGTTTTCTAGTGTCTTTGTCCTGATCAGATGTTAGCAGTCATCATCAATTCACGTTGAAACACCCAAGATGGCGTTGATAGAATCACTATCACATTTCACTTTTCTTCCTCTAACGATCACATAGTCAATCGGCTTGAATTTGGTTGTCGGCTTCTTCCCTTGTGGCACTAGGGCATTGTATGCACTGTAGAACTCCCTGACCCAGTTTGGAATATATGGTCCATGAGGCTTGGTGAAGAGCTAGAATTTGTGCAATCTCAGGCAGCTCATGATCTCTTAGTACCTATCTATCACCCCATCAGTAGAAAGCCTCTTCTTCTCTATGATGGTCCTCAGCCCCTCAATCTTCAGTCTGCTCATAGACCGTGGGGGAGGATCCTGTAGCAGTGGTGCTAAGACCACTCCCTGTGCTGGAGCGGGAGGAGAAGTAGTCTGAACGGTCCTGATCCTATATGGATCATTCAGTCTCTTTGAACGCAGCTCCGCTCTCTGGGCTGCTAGGAGCTCATCTTCCAGCTCAGAAGTTGTAGCTCCTGGTGCTCACCTTCACTCTCAGAAGTGGTGAGGTGAGTGGCATAGATGCCTTCACTGTCGGAGCTCACCTCCGGTGACACAGGTGTAGGTGCCTTGCCCTTTCCCTTCCCACTTGATGTGGGAAACTTAGTAGCCTTCGCCCTTGATGCCGCTGCATCCTCATTTATCTTTATTCCCTTGGCCCACTCACGGGGCGGCATGTCTCTTCCGACCACTTTTTGTCTAGCCATGTCTGCGAAAAACATTAAAAACTGTCAAAAAGAGTTCAAGAAAAAATGTAGAAAAACAGTTTGCAGACAGACTCGCCGAACCGATCGGTGAGTCGCCGAATCACTTTGGCGAGCCAGATAGGGCTCGCCGAAAGGATTGGTTCAAAAGTTTCTCAGACAAATGGCATGTCGGAGATAGGAAAGGCCTTTCAAAAAAACACCGATAGCATTCGGCGAACAAGGACTAGCCCACCGAAAGTTACAGTGCAATTTAGGGGTTAGGGGCACAGAAAGGGCGATCAAGAAGGACTTTCGATGAGTCACTGAGTGCACTCGATGAACTCGGGCTTCTCGCCGAAAGTTACATATCCTAAACTCCAAATTTAGAATGAATTAAAGGCGATAAGGGGGATTCGGCGAGCTCGACCCAGCTCGCCAAACAACCCAACGTGCCTACTTTCAACCCCAACTTCCAAATTCAACCCCACAGCCCCGAAAGCAAAATCAAACCATGCACTACTTCGATTAAACTAAGACCCATTACACCCATGCCCCCGGGATACTCAGACTTCTCTCGGTTTGGCCAAATTTGGCCATTTGATGACTTTTGCCCTTAAGAATGATGTCAATCGCTCCATCACTGGGCAAAATACGTCATTTGGCACAAATGCGGGTTACTTAGACTCCACCCGACTAGACCCAACAATATTCAAGCAACAACCCACAATTTTAATCAATTTTTAGGCACAAAATATTGGGGAAATCAACAATAAAGCAATTTAGGCATGATATTCGAATTACCAAAAGTAGACAAGCATACAATTACGATCAAAGAGGCCCAACACACTTCACTAAGATAAAACCACTTGAAAATGAGTAAAAGTCTTTAAATAATGATTCAGGGTTCGAAAAACTAACCTTATAAGCTGAATAATCAAGTTGAAAAGCTAGGCAGCAAAGAATCCAACTCCGAACACACAGATGACGACTAATACGAGATAAAAATGCAAAAATACGGAAAATATTGTTCGAGTGTGAGTTTGGGAAGTTTAAAAGTGAGGGAAAGTGAAAGAGTTTGAAAGTTTAAACCTTCGGCCTTTAAAAACCATCCAGTTCTCGCCCATTCGGTGACATAAGTTTTGCTCGCCAACCCACTTGGCGACACGTCGAGTGGACACTTACCTTGCCGAGTTTTATAGGACCTCCAGTTAATGTGGGGGTCCAAACTACGGACTAAATCGTGATCACCGACCTAGTCGGCGATTCGTCAACCTACTCCTGGGCTCGCCGAGTTTTATAGACTCCAATTTCAAAATGTCGTGAGTCCAACGGCGGTACAAGGCGGGCTCGCCGACCTCTTCGGTGAGTAACCGACTGGACTTTTAGCTCGCCAACCTACACTTTTGAAACACATTCCACACTTTGACCTACACAATCAACACACCATTATTTCAAACTCAAAAAGAAAACAAGTAAAAACTTGGGTTGCCTCCCAAGCAGCGCCTTAGTTAATGTCGTGGCACGATGCAAGTCCCTACTTTAGGTTTCATTCCTTGGGTTTGCCTCAGTGTCACAAGGCAACCCCTTTTTAGGTTGTGAGTAGAGGCAAGACAACACTTGGTCCATTTGGGACTCTAGTAGCTGAATGAACATGGAATGGGAGGTTGTCATCTGAATCAGCATTAAGACATTAATTTTTTTCTCATTCAACACTCTGTCGTGCTCTTTGACCTTGTGTAGAATGAGTGAGAGGACCTCTTCAATTTTCCCACCCTCTCGCTTCTTCGTCCTTCGATGCTCATGAGGGGGAGTGTACCTGTCCTTCTTTTTGGACATTACCTCCAATTCCATGACTTTCTTGGCCAAAATATCCAACTGAGTCAATAATGTGGACAATTATTGGTCTTTTTCTGTCTCCTTATTGGTCTTAATCATGCCATCAAGGAGTTGGGATAATGTATCATAGGGTTGTCGAGTCAAACAACCCGAGGATAGTTGGTCAGCCACTATTCTATTTTCCGGACAAAGACCCTTGTAGAAGTATTCTAGAAGCATCTTTTCTGGAATTCCATAAGTTGGGCACTGCTGCAAGAGAGCCTTAAACCGTTGCCACAATTCATAAATTGACTCACCCTTCAATTTACTGAAATTTAGGATGTTATCCCTAAGAATCATCATTTTCAAAGGAGGGTGATCCATTGGTTTGTCGTTGCTACAAGACCTGCTCATTTATTATGTGCTAAACAAGCAACACGAAAACCAAAACTGAAAATAAGTAGATTCAATTATAACTAAAAAAAACAAAATTCAACTTAACTAAAGAATCTTAATCAACGCCGCTCCCCGGCAGCGGCGCCATTTAGATTAACGTTTCAAGGACACTTCATCCAATTCTAAGTGTCAACGATCACTAGTCAGTATAATAACCCAGCTAAATGAGTTGGGGTCGAATCCCACAAGGAGTGGTACGTGTTTAATATTCAAGAGTAAAGTATGAATATGTTCAAGTTAATCATAGGAATAGACATTTACGATTAACAACATAATGTAAATCAGGGGGTTTACATGAATGTCAAATAAAAGGGGGTTTTGGTTTTCAATTATCAACTATAGCAGCATCAAATAATATGAATTAACAATAATGAGATGGGTTCTTGGGATGTGATTCGATTATAGGCTAATATAAACAAATAGGTAATTGCAAATGTTAGAAAATAGTTGTAAATCAATGACTAAACGAGACTTTAGTGGGGATAAAGTTTCTCTCGAACAATTTACCCCGAATCAAGTTGGTTTCTCTCGAACACCAACAAGCAAGCAAATAGGAACAGCCTACGCTTTAGTCCATTCACTCTCTCAAGCTGCACCCATAACAACCCAATACCTACAGACCATCAATTCAGTAATCTTGGTTGTAAAACTTCTCTCTCAAGTAGGCCAAAAACACGAAGGTAGAACTACATTTGCAACTACAATCCTTTAATTTTAACCACAATTACTGATTGAAATCACTTCTAAACGGCATTTAAACTAACAATTAGCAATACCCATAAGCTAAATCAACCTATAATCACATAATCACACCCCAAGAATTGGGGTTTTAGCTATACATCATAAAAAGATAAAATTCGTTACCAAATTGTGTTTCCATCAACTGGGTAAGATTAATTTCTTCTTTACAAAGGTCTAAATTGAAGAATTTCAAAGACCCACTTCCAATTTCTCAAAAATGGAAAAATTCAATTCTTCAAAGCTAAGGGAAACTTAGTCTCATTACTGAGAGTTCAAAATTGAAATTCTAAAAATAGATTCGAAGATTATGATAAAATGTCCTAAACTTAATGTTCAAAAACGTATTTATAGTCGCCAAAAATATACTGCGAAGGACCATTCGGCGCAGTAAGTCAGGCTCGCCGAACAGGTTGGCGATCCGCCCTTTGGTCAGTTCCATCGCCTTCTTTCTTTGGCCTTCAACATCCTCAAGTTCTGTAACTTTGGGCGATCCAACACTGCATCGCAGAACAACTCAGCGACATTTCTTCTCTCTTTCAACTCGCTTCATTCCTCTTTGTAAATTAGTGTCCATGCTTTGTTCCTCAATCCAAATACCTGGAAATCAAAGGTTTTACATCAGTTATTGGCACAGAACAAGCATTTGAGGACACAAACTCTATCCAAATAAAGCCCTAAATGAGTCCAAATTGTGGACTCATCAATCTCCAAGTAAGAAAATTCTAGCAACATTACAAATGAAAAGTATGTGAACACTAGAGTCTTTTTTTCTTGAAAATATTATCATTACGATATTTCTTTAAGTTCAAATGAAATAATGAGATTTACCAAGAGATCAAAGTGAGTTGGGACGTAATTGATTGTATTACTATGTCCTTTTCTCTGCTTTTTAAATTTATATTTTTTTGTATTGATAACATACTTTAAAAAACATAATTATATTTATCTTTTATTTGCAGGATGAACATGCATAATTCAACACTGTTGTTGTACAAGTACAATTTGAAGAAGATTTTTTTCAAAATTACTAGCAGGATTAAAACATAACGACCTTTCTTATATTATATTTTTTACAAGTAAAGGCATCATATAGAAGTATTTACTTTTTTTAAAGTAGTAAATATCGAGTACATTAATATTATGTATTGGCTTTTGCAGATTTATATAATTTTTAATTCAAAATATTTGTGTAGTTTTTTTGAAAAAAAGAAATGTGCATTATCTATGTAGAAACTATTTACAAATTGTTGATAAAGGTGTATAAAAAATATTTGATTTATTGTAATACAAATTGTTGTAGCCAAAAGTCTTCCTAATAAATTACAACTATGTTTTTGCCAAATTTTTGCAACAAGTAATATTGTTGGTAAAAGTTAATTTATGGCAACATTAGATTTTGTTGCAAAAATTTATATAAGCCACAACTATACGAATGAAAGGTAACAATTTTTTGGATGTGTTAGTAAGTTTTTCGTAACAATTTATTTTTCTGTTGCAAAACTTTTCCCATCAACGTTTATTGCAAAATCTTTTTTATTGTTGCCAAAAGTACTTTTGGAAACAATATCCAATATATGGCAACAAATTTTTTTGTTGGAAAATGTCTTCTTTCTTGTAGCGATCCACCTAAGCTAACATATATGGTCCTTACCTTGAGAAGTTAGACAACCTCTTTTTGTGTGGTGAAGACACCGAATTTCATGTTATAGTTCTCATGGTCTATGTCAGTTAATGATAAAATATCCCATAAATGAACTACGTATTCTTCAAAGGTTTTTATGACTTCCTCAAGGATTATGATTTAATCTTTCTCTTAAGACTTCCAATTAGGCATTTGACCTTGTCCGTGATTTATGATTTAGCTTTAAAGCTTTACTACATTTTACTTGGTTACACATTTTCGTGTTTTAAGTTCATTAAATTATCACATTTATGGTTATGCATTTTTATCATACTCGGTACATTCAAAGTACTGATGCATACATTGTACATGTATTGTTTCATAATATAGAATCGGACACTCCTCCATCCAGAAATGCTTAGGGTGGATTGATCAGTTATTGATACTAGTGGTGAGTCCTCATGGTTCGAGGGAAAGACCACATCTATCAATTTTATTAATCTCTAGTCTTTCAATTTTCAGACTTTGTACGTGATTTAAGGGTTGTGTCTAACCACATCTATGATATAGTAGAAGGCTTGTCATTCAAAGAAGATATTTTGCATTTATTTTAGTCATGTACTCTTGATATTTCCTTATGTTTTATTAGTAGTTTGACACTTGTATCTCGTTTTATATTGTCTTCTCTTATCTTGTATTTCATTATGGAATGCTTATGTTAGCGGCTTTCTTAGAGCCTCCAGGGGTCATATTCGTCGTGTTACTTCTAGGATCT
Organism: Solanum lignicaule; assembly: GCA_029582545.1. Classification (NCBI taxonomy): domain Eukaryota; kingdom Viridiplantae; phylum Streptophyta; class Magnoliopsida; order Solanales; family Solanaceae; genus Solanum; species Solanum lignicaule. The sequence continues at coordinate 22,090 of JAJOOF010017268.1, read as the reverse complement.
AATTTGGGTCGTGACAACCTTGGAATTGAGAGCATCAGGTTATAAATCTTCTAGGAGTCTGAAAAGACATGTCGGGTAGAGTCTTCTTCATGAGTGTGAAGAACGCCACATTTATGAATAGGAGGCTACAAGTCATTAAGGAAACTTCACTTCTTTCATAACTTTAAAGTCATGCTGGCCTTGGCCCAAAACAGACAATATCACTAGCGGGTTGTGCATTATAGTAGTTCCTCCCATGAACCTTCAATTGTCTTAAAGCATATGCTATGACATTCCTATCCTGCATCAACACAACACCCATACCCAAATATAAAGCATCACAATAAACAATGAAGTCCTTACCTTCCATTAATAGTGTTAGGTTAGGAGCAGTAGTCAAGATATTTTTTAGGCTTTGGAAGCTTTCCTCACACTAGTCCGACCACACAAAGAGTACCCCCTTCTAGGTCAACCTTGTCATAGGCGTAGTAGAAATAGAAGCAAAGTTATTAACAAATCTATGATAGTAGCTAGAATGACTTACAAAGCTCCTAACCACAAACACAAAACTAGGTTGAACCCAATTCTCAATTGCCTCAATCTTTTGGTTTTTTGCCATCAACTCTTTTGAATAAACTACATCCCCCAAGAAGGAAACAGATGACAACCACAATTCATACTTTCAAAACTTTGCATACAAATTTTGCTTTCCCAGGATACCCAAAATAATACGAAGGTGATCTACATGGTCCTCTTTACTTTTTGAATAGATAAAAATATCATCATTGAACACAATTACAAAATATTCTAGGAAAGACTTTAAAATCCCATTCATCAAACCTCATGAAAGCAGTCGACACATTAGTCAACCCAAATGATAGCACTAAGAATTCATAATTCCCATAACGGGTCCTAAGGTTGTCTTAGGTATGTCCTCGCGCCTAATCTATTAACTGATGGTAACCTAACTTCAACTGAATCTTAGAGAAAAAATAAAAAGGCCATGCAACTGGTCAAACAAACCATCTATACTAGGTAGGGGATACTTATTCTGAAAGTGACCTTATTCAACTGCTAGTAAGCTATTCACATTCTCATGCTACCATCATTTTTTGTTTAGAAACTATACTGGAGCACTCCAAGGAGAAGCAGAGGGATGAATAAAACCTTTGTCAAGGAGTTCCTAAAGTTGAGCCTTAAGTTCCTTCAACTTTGTTAGAGCCATGTGATAGGAAGGAATAGAGATGGGACGAGTGTTTGGCTCTACATCAATGTAAAAGTTGATGTCACTATTCAAAGTCATACCAGGGAAATACATAGGGAATACCTCCTAAGAATCGAAAACTACATAATTAGACTGATAAACCCAAATTAAACCTCCAAATGAAGTATTGTCACGACCTAAAGTACACTCTACACGTGACATAGCACATAGGATCCCCAAGGGCCCTACAAAAGCCAATAGGCATACATCATACTATATAATAGAGTTTAAGAGTTTAAAATACAGTTTATATCATGAAGAAATGTTGAAAATGAAGTGGAAATCTAAACAGTCTCAGATGCATCTATTACATCAAGAGTGATTGGGACGTAACCCATGCATCACATACAATATCTAAAAAGTAAAGATGATGAGCAATAAAAGGATCGGCCCTTGGAACATGTGGACACCTCACTTCTCAAAACTACTAAACTGATCTCTAGCCACGAGGATGCGGAATCAAAACGTCGGACCCAACATTTGTGAAATAATGTAGGCAAGAGTATGTGTTAGTACAAAAGATGTACCAAGTATGATAGCAATGCATATAATATATGAAATCATGCTAAAAAGGGGCTTTTCATGACATGCAATGACCAAGCTAAATCATGAGATAGAAGGGTTAGAAAACATAAATCATAATGTTGATAGGGAGGAAAAGAGAAGGGACGAGTGTCTGGCTTTACATAAATGCTGAAGTCGATGTCTCTATTCGGAGGCATACCAGGAAAATACATAGGGAATACCTCCTAAAGATCGAAAAGTTCATGAATAGACTGATAAACCCAAATTAAACCTCCAAAGAAAGTATTGTCATGACCTAAAGTACACCCTACATGTGACATGGCACATAGGATCCCCAAGGGCCCTACAAAAGCCACTTGGCATACATCATACTATATAATAGAGTTTTATGTGTTTAAAAGACAGTTCATGTCATAAGAAATGTCAAAAAATGAAGCGGAAATCTAAACAGTCTTAGAGCCATCTATTACATCAAGAGTGATTGGGACATAACCCATGCATCACATACAATATCTGAAAAGTAAAGACGATAAGCAATAAAAGGTTCGGTCCTTGGAACATGAGGACTCCCTACTTCTCAAAACTACTAAAGTGATCTCTAGCCACGAGGATACTGAATTGAAATGTCAGACCCTACATTTGTGAAACAATGTAGACAAGAGTATGCGTTAGTACAAAAATATGTACCAAGTATGATAGCAAATGCATATAAGACCAAGCTAAATCATGAGATAAAAGTGTTAGAAAACATAAATCATAAATCATAAGCTAAACATCTTTAAAGAACTTTTTGAGATACTTCTAGAAGTAACCTTTGTTTATTATTGTGGGAGATTTACCTTTAACCGACATAGAGACCATGTGAGCTTTAACATGGAATCTGGTGTCTACCCCACATAAAAAAAAAGGTGTCCTACTTGCCAAGGTAAGGACCATAACTTCTAGCTTACGTGGATCCACTAGCTAATGTCTATCTAAGACAACCATCCTATGGGGGCACATAGGTATGGGATAAGGAGATTGCTACTAGAAATCCAGCCTCTAGATACGGAGCGAGCCATCTTTCTTCCGAACAAAAAAAACTGCAGCACCCCATGAAGAGATACTTGATCACATGAAACCCTTATCCAACAAATATTTTAATTGCTCTTTCGAGTTCTGCCAGATCCATTCGGTAAGGAGGAATAGAGATAGGTTGTGTATCTGGGAAAAGGTCGATAACAAAGTCTATTTCCCTTTTGGGAGGAATAGTGTGTAGATCATTAGGAAACACTTCTGGAAACTCATTCACAACGAGGATCGACTCAAGAGTAAGGGTTTCAGAATCCATATCCCTCAACCTAACTATATGGTATATTCAACCCTTAGAAATAATCTTTCTAGCTTTAAGACAAGAAACAAACAGACCTTTCGACAGAGAATTTCCTCTTTCCCATTCTAGGATTGGCTCATTTGGAAACTGAAACTTTACTACTCGGTATCCACAATCAATAGAAGCATAACAAGAATGAAACCAATCCATACCAAGAATTACATCAAAATCTATCATATCAATCTCTACAAGATCAACATGAGTGACTCTATGGGATAAGGAGATGGGACAATTTCTATAGACTCTCTTAGCCACAATAGATTCATAGATAGCATTAGAGACAGAAAAAGGGGCTAACAACACATTCGGAAGAGTATCAAACCTCATAACCACATATGTCATTAGAAAAGACAAGGTAGCACCGGGATCAAGCAAAGCATAAATAACTAGATAAAATACTTTCAACATATCGATAACCATATCGGGAGAACCCTCTTAATCATAATGAGTCTGAAGTGCATAGAATTAGTTTTTCTTTGGAGCACTTGAACCCAAACCACTAGGTAGAGCTTGCCTACCTTATCTTCCCTTAGTCGTAAGCGATGGAAAATACCTTATTTTATGACCACTCTTACCACAACTGAATCAACTATCCGTACTGGCTAAGCATTTACCCTCATGTTTCCTTCCACATCTAGCACAAGTAGATGATGAAAATCCAACACCATTTCCTCCTTGAGTCTTAGGATTAGACACCCTATATTTTTTTAACTTAGGAGGAGCATTGGCGAAACCTTGATCGGAAAATCTTTGTCAGAATATAGAATGACCATGTCCATCGAAACTTGATGAGCTTAGGATTTTGACTCATTTATGCCTTTTTATTCAAGGATTTATTGTCCTCAATGCCTATTTTACACTCATAACTGATGTTAATATGTTGATGTGAAGCAATGAAGGCTCAAGAATGAGGCAAGGACATTATGATGCAAGAACGAGCGAAAAAATTGAAAGAGTTGAAGGAAAGCGAAGTAGGAACTCGCCAAAGCCACTCGATGACTCTCCGAGTGGACCTTCGGCTCGCCTAAAGTTCCAGCAAAATAGCCAATGGTAAAAACCAACTTGGCGAGCAAACAGGAAAATCGGTGACATGCCAAAAGGATCAACGATGGCGATCTAGCTCACCAAAAGTTCCAGAATAATTTGATGAAAGAGTCAAACTGAAGGGCGAGAAGATGAGCAACTCGGCGGATCGCCAAACCGGTCGGTGAGCATGACTTACTTCGCCGAGTTGACTCTGTGCTGAAATTTAGGGGACGTATAAATATAGTTCTTAAAAGAAGAAAAGGAGTTCCCACATTGTTTACCTCTGTGTTTTTGAGTTTTTACATTCTAGAATATTGTCTTTACAATTTTAGTAGAGATTTAGTGATTATAATATTTTAGCTTCGATTTCATCATTTGAGAATTGAAAATTGTTAGAAAATTAGATGGAATACTTTGTTGGTGACTGATTGAATGACGCTATCAAAGACACTTAATCCAGTTCTAAGAGTCAACGAGCGTTAGTCAATATATAACCCAACTAAATGAGTTGGGGTCGAATCCCATAGGGAGTGGTACATGTTTAAGATTCAATAGAAAAGTATGAATATGCTCAAGTCATTCATAGGAATAGACATTTACGAATAAAAACATGATTCAAGTTAAGGGGTGACACGAATGTCAAATAAGGAGGTTTTGGTTTTAACTATCAGCTACAACAACAGCAAATAATATGAAGATAACAATAATGAGACGGGTTCTTGGGATGTGATTTGATTATAGGCTAATGTAGACAAATGGGTAATTACAACTGTTAGTAAATAGCTGTAAATTAGTGAATAGGCTTGACTATAGAGGAGGTAAACTTTCTCTCGAACAATTTACCCCGAATCAAGTCAATTTCTCTCGAACATTGACAAGCACGCAAATAAAAATAAAATGCACCTTAGTCAATTCACTCTCTCGACCTGAATGTGTGGAAAAAGGTTTAGGATTCACTCTCTCAAGCTGAACTCATGACAACCCAATACCCATAGACCATCAATTTAGTAATCTTGTTTTTAAAACCTCTCTCTCGAGCAAGCCAAAAACACGAAGGTAGAACTGCATTTGCAACTACAATTCTTTAAATTGAACCACAATTATTGATTGAAATCACTTCTGAACAACATTTAAACTAACAATTAGCAATACCCATAAGCTAAATTAGCCCATAATCACATAGTCATACCCGAAGAATTGGAGTTTTAGCTAGACGTCATAAAAAGATAAAAATAGTTACCAAATTGTGTTTCCATCAACTGGATAAGATTAATTTCATCTTTACAAAGGTCCAAATTGAAGAATCTCAAAGACCCACTTCCAATTTCTCAAAAATGGAAAACTTCAATTCTTTTAAGCTAAAGAAAACATGCTCATACTCAGAGTTCAAACTAAAAATTCTAATAATGAATGTTCCACCCAAAACTAAATGTTCAAAAACGTATTTATAGTCGCCAAAAATATGTTGCGAAGTACCATTCAGAGCAGTAAGTCGGGCTCGCCAAACAACTTGGCGATCTACCCTTTAATCCATTCCATCACCTTCTTGCCTTGGTCTTCAGCATCCTCTAGGTCTGTAACTTTGGACAATCTAACATTGCATCGCGGAACCACTCGGCGATCCGCCGACTGCTATTTTCTCTCACCAACTTGATTTTCTCCTTCAGGGCTTTGCACACTAGAACTTTAGGCGAGGTAATGGCCATTCGGTGAATCGCCAAATGGACTTGGTGATAACCAGGCTTTCATTTCTTCATTCTTTCAGCTTGCTTTGTTCCTTTTTGAAAATTAGTGTCCTTTCTTTGTTCCTCAATCCATATACCTGGAAATTAAGGGTTTTACATCATTTATTGGCACAAAACAATTATTTGACGAGACTAAATCTATCCAAATAAACCCCTAAATGAGTCCAAATCTCAGACTCATTAGTAACGATTTCTTAATGTTCATTGTTCTTAGCTTAAACCCCTTACCTTAGGGGTGTGATTATGTAGTTGAATGGTTTAATTAGCTAATGGGTGTTGTAAGTTCTGATTTAATGTTGTTTTGAAGTGGGTTCAATTAATTGTTCATGTTTAAATTGAGGAATTGTAGTTGAAAATGCAATTCTAGCTTAGTTCTCTATGCTTGCTTGAGAAAGAGGTAATAGAGTAGAATTATTGATTGATAGTTATAATGATTGCGTCTTTAAGAATCTAGCTTGAAAAAGTTGGTTTGATTGCGTCTTTACGAATACAGCTTGAAAGAGTGGATTAATTAAGGAATAGGGTTGTTTGGTTGTGTTATACTCGTTGAGGTTCGAAAGAACTCACTTGAAACGCAATAGTTGATTGAGAAATGGCTATTTAGCCTACCCATTGAGATTCAAAAAATTTGAGCAACTAGTAATCACCCATTAAGCGAAATTAACATTCAACTGATCATACTTATAAGGTCTAATCTCTACTTGTTTACTTCCCGTGTTATTCGTCTTAAATTGGTTACCCAAATCTCCCCATTTGCTATTAATCATTGAAACTTTGTGATTTATTTTAATGTTGTGAAAATGTCACCTCTACAAATGATTATGTCATGACCCAAGTTAGCCCCTAGGCGTAACATTGCGTACAGGACCTCGAAAGGGCCCATACAAGCCACTTAGCTTCCATCATACAAGAAATATAATAAATAGATTTAAAAGACAATTTCAATATATAAAAATTTTATAGAGAAAAGTGGAAATCTAAAACATCGTCTCAAAGTCATCTAGTACATAAGAATGAATCTGGGAATAGCCCGTACATCATAGTCCAAAACTTAAAGTAAGGAGAGACTGAAAACAATAAATGTACGGTCCTCGAAGCATGAGAACTCACCAAAGCTCGGAAATCTCCTCAAAGAACTCTAGCCACGAAAATAAGAACCATGACTGTCAGACCCTACATATAAGGAAATGTAGGTAAGAGTATGCATTAGTACAAAATATGTACCAAGTATGATAGCCACGCATAAAAACATATATAGTCATGTAAAAAGGGACATTTTCATGAGCATGCAATGATCAAGTTAAAACATGAATCTTGAATGTTAGAAAACGTAAGTCATTAAACATGATCAATGCAAGTGAACATCATCTTATGCATGTATGAGATACTTCCTTGAAGTAACCTTGATTGATCTTAACTTGCTTGTGAGAATTAGCCTAAACCGACATATAAGACAATGTGAGCTATCAACATAGAATCTGACGTCACCCACACCGAAAGGGTTGTCCTATTTGCCAAGGTAAGGACCATCAACTTCTAGCTTATATGCATCAACTAGCTAATTTCTATCTAGACAATTCTACGTTGGCACATAGTTTATGAGGCATGAGTAATTTCTACTTGTCCACTCGGTACTAAGCTTCACTGCCACAGAATAGTTCTTAATCCTATTCATCTTAGCTCATAAAGGAACATGGGTAATCGCCTCTTTTCCTTATATCATATGACACGGGTAATCGCCTTTTTCCTTTACATTAGAATAGCTCCTTAACATTGGTTCATTTTAGGTGAGAAGACCTTTTAACCTACGAACCCTTATTATGTGAGAAAACCTTTCACAAATGTGTATATGAGAAATCCTTTCAACAACACAACAATAACAACCTCATTGATACTTCACTCTCAAAGAATCCATAAAACATTTAAATAAATTTCATGAGAACGTGCTTGATTTCATAAACTCTTCTTTCATAATCCAAAACCCATATCATATGATCATAACTTGGAAAATAGGAAAATTACATGGGTTCATGGGGGATCATCATAAAAACATGAGATTAACTCAATTTATGAATAAAAGATCATAGATTAGTAAATTAAATCAATAACTAAGGGAACCCATAACATAGAAGAAAACCCTAACTCAATTAGGGATTTCTAACTTTGAAAATTAGAGAAGATGGGAACTCCACGGATGAAAACTATCATACCTCAATGCCAATTGCTTAACTTCAATGGAGGATTAGGAGATTTGACTTTAAACCCTAGGTTGGACCCTTTTTCTTCGAGCTTTCTAGAGAGAGAAATATTTGAGAGGAAGACTTGTTCTTCTTTTGTATATTTGAGAGAATGATTTCAATTGAGTAAATTTTGGGGTTAAAAAGTTTCTATAGAAGTTTTGGTGAAGGGTAAAATGACATAGTATTAGAATAAAATAATTAGGAAAAGACATAAAATCCCCTAAGAAATAACTGTCGAACCCAGTCGACGGTGGGGACCTACAGCCCATGGATCAACCTACGGACCGTCTTGTCCTTCTATTGATTGGTTCAAATATTTAAACTTCTGGACCTCAAATGATGGGACCCACCCATGATATGTGGTCTTGACAATGGGCCATGGGTCCCAACCATTGTCCTCAACTTTCGACCTTAAAATCTCTCTAAGTTCGGGACTCACCTACGAACCCTATTTAAGGCTCGTGCATTGAACGACAGACCGTCCTAGTGAAACGTTAAAAAATACATAAAACTTGACATTTATAGAAAAACCACCCGGTCAACCACGGTCACCACCTATGGACCGTCATCCCACCTACGGTCCATGGATGGTGTCGTCGTTGCTGACACCAAGTTGTGAAAAACTGAAATCTTCCTACCTTTTTCAACTCTGAGGTGTTACAGAATAGGACACATCTTTACTTCTTAATTGAATAATTTACTGTATCACTCTCAGTGGGATCGACCCCAACTCTTAGTTGGGTTTATATTTATTAGTGACCACCTAAACCTAGAATTGGATGAAGTGTAGTTGAGCGTTATAAAAAATGTCAGAGAGTGATGTTTAGAATTCTTTTATTGAAGTATAGTCGTAAACTGATTTTATTGTAGTTGAATTATCTTATTTGTGTTCTTGTTGGCTGCTCTAAAATAGGTGAATCGATGAGTGTGAATGGGAGCAACGCCAGTCAACTTGGGAACAATGATGACATCGAGAATTTGCATGATGTAAATGAGGATCAGTTAGGAAGTGAGGGTGCTATTTGATTGCCTCCGACTATGGGCAATGCGGTATTTCATGTGACCAGCACAATGTTGCAGTTGTTGCAAATGAAGGGTCTCTTTGGAGGACTTGCTCATGAGGACCCTCATGATCACATCCGAAACTTCGTGGATATGTGTGGGCCATTTTCTATCAAGAACATCACCCAAGAGTCAGACCGACTCCGTTCGTTTCCCTTTTCTTTAATGGGGGAAGGAAAGAAGTGGTTGACTGAACAACCAAGGGATTCAATTACTTCTTGGGAAGAGCTCATAGAGGTATTTTATGAAAGATTTTTCCCTCCTTTGAAAATGGTTAATGTAACAACCCGTGAAATGAACAGCTGAAACTATAGCCTAACTAGTGTGTGTTGGAGTTGTTGTGAGGTTTGAGATGGTAAACTATTGTCCCGAGCTATGGTTGAGGGGTTAAACGTCAAGGTAAAACTCCCCAAGTACCACCCTAGGGGTCTTTGAGGAGGACCCTAAACCCCAATCCCAAGGCTTCCCCGAAAGAGAAAATTGTCAAAAATGACATGACCTACGGAAGGGGACCTACGCTCCGTAGGTCCATCCACGCCCCGTGGATGGCCTCTTTAGTTCAAGGCCCCCAAAAGCATGTCTCAGTCATAAACCACAAAGTGATAGTACGGGGCGTGACCCCATCCACATTTCCTGGATAGGGGTTTCGTGGATGGCACTAGTTTTATGTCCAAGTCGGCCAAGGTGAGAGCTATTTGGTAAATTGCTTTTAAGTCTAGTTTAGTTGGGGGACGGTTTTAATTGGTTATTTAAGGTATTTTAAGGGTTTTTAAAGTGTTAAAATCTATTTTATACTTCATTATTTCAAAACCCAAAATATAAACCTCTCCTCCCCTCCAAAAGTTCTCTCTAGAAACCTCCATTGGAGGTGAAGGCTTCAAGCTTCTAAGGTCAAGACTTCAAGTTTTTCAACGGATTTTTGTGGATTTCTTCCATTAAAGGTATGCTATTCTTCATCCTTGACTTAGTTTCTTTTAAAGAGCCAATTTCAAAGTTGATTTCAAGTCTCCAATGTTACCCCAAAACACTAGTTTTCAATCTTGGCATGCGCTCGATTCCAAACGATTTTCAAAGGCTTTATTGCATTGAATTATGAATGGATTGTGGATTTAAAGATAAATTAAGATGATTTATTCCTTGAACCCATGTTTTCCCCCAAATTCTTAAGTTGTAAATTCTGATTGGGAATTGATTGATCATGGTAGTATGTTGAATTGCTTATATTTATATTGAATCGGATGTTGAATCATGTCAATTACCTTATATATTGTAGTGTATTGAATTTATGGATTGATGTTGGTTCATGGCCTTGAAGGCAAGTTCATGAAGGATCTATGTATGAATATGATGTGAAGTATATATGTGTGATCTCAATGAAGGTGTTATGATCATTTTTAGAATGTAATTGTGTGGTGATTGAAAGTATTTTCTCAATGAACCTTTATGAATGATGATGATATATGTGAAAGGCTATTATCAGATACACACACACTCATGAATGACTAATGAATGAAGTTCTATGATAATGTTAATGATGAAGTATTAATAGAAAGGCTATTCTCAATTGTACTCTAATGAATGATAATGATATGTTGTGAAAGGACTTTCCCACAATATGGGGATTCTTAGGTAAAAGACTTTTCTCATCTTTGAATCTATGAGCTTTCCAATGAATGAATGTTGGGTTTGGGATGGATGCCCTCATGTGAGTTGAGGCGGGGTATCTAGTTACAATCTCTTATCCCATAATGAACAAATGTAATGACTGTTAAGTACACTGTGGGGAATAATGCTAAGCACTAATTTGACGTATTCGAGTGGTTCATTCAATACTAAGCGTCCACGGTCGTTCAATAGTAATATAACCCAACTAGTGAGTTGGGGTCGACTCCCAAAGGAGCGGTTCGTAATTGAGAATCAATAGAAAAGAATAAATGTGTTATAGTTAATTATAGCTATAAACATTTACGAAGAAAAACATATTAAATTAAAAGGTGACACAAGTGTCAATTATCGAAAGGGGGGTTTTGTAATCAATTATTAAATAAAACAACAATTAATATGAAATATGAATATGCAGACGGGATTCTTGGGATGTGATAGGAATATGGACTAAAATAAACAACTGCGTAAATGTTATTGATAGTAAATCGCTGTAAATTGGTAACTAAGCTAGACTTTAGTGTGGGTAAATTTTCTCTCAAACAATTTACCCTGAATCAAATAGGTTTCTCTCGAACACCAATAAGTAGCAACGAAGCACAGCTTTCGCCTTAGTCCATTCACTCTATCGAGCTAAATATGTGGGAGAGGGTTTAGGATTCACTCTCTCGAGTTGAACCCATGACAACCCAATAACCACAGACTATCGATTCAGTAGTTTTAGTTTTAAAACCTCTCTCTCGAGCAAGTCAAAAGCACGAAGATAAAATTGTATTTGCAACTACAACCCCATTAAATTCAAACACAACTATTGAACAAAATCACTTTTAAACAGCAAATTAACTATCTATTAGCTATACCCGGTAGTAAATTCAACCCATATTAATATAATCACACCCCAAGAATTGGGGTTTTAGCTAGACACAGTAAAGAGATAGAAATCGATACCAAAAAGTGTTTCCATCAAATGGGTACGATAGATATTGTCTTTACACACGTCTAAGATAAAGAATCTTCAATACCCACTTCCACTTGCTTAGAAATGGAAATCTTCAAAGCTAAGGAACAATATCTCCAAAACTCTAAGTTCTAAAAACTGAAAAAAAATATGATTGCATACAAAATCTGATCGCATCCAAAACTTATCCTAAGCTAAAAATTTAAACAGGTATTTATAGTTGTCAAAAAGTGTGCTGCAAAGGACCACTCGGCATAGTTAATCGGGATCGCCGATCCACTCGGCCATCCGCCCTTTGGTTTGGTTCATCGCCTTTCTGCATTGGCCTCCAGCAAATTCAAGCTCCGTAACGTTGGGCGATGATGTACTGCATCGCGGAATCGTTCGGTGACTCGCATACTACTCATTTATCTGGCCGACTCAATTTTCTCCCTCAGAGCTTGGTACACTAGAACATTAGGCGAGACCAGAGCCATTCGGCAACTCGCCTAATGGTTTAGGTGATCCTCAGATCGTCTTTTCTTTATTCTTTTCAGTTGCCTTGTTGCTTTCTACCCAATAGTGTCCATGCTTAGTCTCTAACTCCTAATACCTGAAACTAAAGGATTTTCATCAGTTATTGAGACAAAATAAGTATTTGAGGACACTAAATTTATCAAAATAAAGCCCTAAAAGAGTCCAAATCGTGGACTCGTCAACACCCCCAACTTAAACTTTTGCTTGTCCTTAAGTAAAACTCAAGTTCAGCAGTTCAAAAAGGATGTCTCAAACAGTGCTACACAAGACTCAATCATGAATGCACACAAAAAGACTCAACTTACTCGTGCAAGGATCAATTGTGCACTTAAAGATTCAAGTTGTGACTCACCATTACCAAAGAATCTCAACCACACTATACTTGTTTCAAATGCAAGTTCAAGCTCAACAAAGGTATTCAAATGCCCTCACACAAAGAATGATTCCATATTCACTCAATGGTTCAACCATTTAAACTTTCGGAATCAAGATCAACACTCACACTCACAAAGATAAACACAATGCATGATTTCACCCATAGGTTTACCTATATTTTCCAACCAACATTTATTGCAGCTCATTCAAGATCAAAAAGGTCTTTTCAAGGCTAGTAACGGGGCTGAGTGCAAAGGTATGGTCATTTAGGCTCATTGGCTATAGTCCTCATGAAACGTGGTGTGAACAATACTTTCTTTCCTTTTCTTCATCATTTTTCATTTGTGGTTACAAGTCATCCCATTATTCACTTTCCATAGACTGCTGGAAACCCCCATTTCTTTTTGTATTCACAACTTTATTCCACAAATTTTTCATTCTTTTATTCTCTCTTTTTTTTTGTATGGAGGGGTTCCATTTTTCTCAAAACATGGGTAAAAGGGGACTTTCTTGCACGTCTTGATTTTCCTTCTCTTTTCACCACACCCCCCAACTTAGGCTTTTGGCCTAAGTTGGTTGTTTAAATAAATCACAAATCATGAGGTTTATGGGTAATGGATCAATCAAAGGTCACAATGTTATCAAATCTCTTCCAAGAAAAGGTCAAGGCTCAAAGGGTGCTCAAAAAGGGTTCACACACTCACAAGGTAGGCCACAAATAGAGGTATAATGACAAATTGTTTCACACTCTTTAAACTTGCCTAAAATCATATCAAGAGTTCACGTCACTTAGTCAGCCAAACCAACAGGGAAAATTCTAGGTGTTATCACACATGGTTCACGGTAAGCTCATCACACAAGCCATTGACACCAGTTTCAAACAATACTCCACACTTTCGCTAGTGTGCAATGTTCATTACAAGAGACTCAATTCGATACTTGGCTAGTCAAAACGAGATGCAAAGAGTTCTCATATTATTTATGCAACTTTAATTGGCCTCGTCGTAGCCGCACATTCATTTTTGTTCGACTATGAGCACTATTTAAGTCATCGGTATTGATCAAACCGATACTCAAATTTGCACAAGAAAAACCACATTCAACACAAATAAGAGGTGGCAAAATTTTCGAAAGGGTCAAAAATCATGTACAATTAAAAACATGGAGCCTCAATCTCAAACCTTCCATAAAAAGTAGTGTATAACAAAAATTTTGCTTGAAGCCCAAATATATAAACAAAACAAGAATTATGAATGTCACACAAAAGATGGGCCTCACCCCACCACAAATAAAAGCATTTGTCCTCAAATGCAAACAAAATTATCCAAAAGTCAACATGAAAGTAAGATAGAGAGGGAGATAAGGTGATCCTGTCTACGCAGAAGCTTTATTTTTATAGGCATCAGTGCCCGGTGCATCAGTCTGGACTTGGGCATCAGTGCCCGAAGGTACCTCAAAATGAACAGTAGTACCAGACCCACTAGGAGTTTCCACAGGTGTATCCGCCAAAAAGTTCCGCACAGCTGCATAAAATCCTCGGGCCCATGAAGGAATAGAGAGGCCTCGGGGAGTAGTCTTCCTGTCAGAATTTGACCTCTTGCCCTTGCCTTTATCTCCAGGTGGAGGTTCTTGTCTTCCCTTCTTGGGAGGCTTTGATCTCCCTTTATTTATTTTGATATTTCGTGCTTTCATCTCTCGGGGTGGCATGATTCTCCCAGCAACTTTTGGTCTAACCATATCTACAAAGCATCGAGAAAAATTTAAGAAAAACTTCAAACAAAAGCACAGAAAATCAGAAAGACTCGTCGAACCGGTCGGCGAGTCGCCCAATTTCTTTTGCGAGCTAAATCGGGCCTGCCTAAAGGATTGTCTTTAAAGCTATGGAAATTTTGTGGTGATAAGGGTCTTTCAGCGAGCAAGAATTAGCTCATCGAGAGTTACAGTGCAAAGAGGGTTCAGTGGTGCAGACAAAAGGGCAATCAAGAAGACTTTCGGTGAGTCGTCGAGTGCCCTCGGCGACCTCAGACTTCTCGCTGAAAGTTACATAACCAACATCAAATAAAGCATGAAATTAAAGGCGAGATGGGGGCATTAGGCGAACCGCCGAATGGTTCGGCGATCTCGACCCAGCTCGCTAAATGACCCAACATGCCTACTTTTAATTCAACTGCTCAAATTCAACCTCACAACCCTCGGAAACAAAATCAAAACATGCACAACTCAAATTCAAATGAGAGCGATAACACCCATTTCCCTAGGATACTCAGACTTCTCTCAGTTTTGCCAAATTTGGCCAATTGATGACATTTGCCCTTAAGAACGATATTACCTGCTCTATCATTAGGCAATTTAAATTGTTTTGCACAAATACGGGCTACTCAGACCTCACCTAACTAAACTAGACAGCATGCAAGCATAGCCCCACAAAATTGAAATCATTTCAATGCACAAGAATACGAGATTTCAACAATCAAAACAATATGGGAAAGATTATCAACTTAAAATAGGCATTCAAACATATTAATCCTATCAGAGAGGCCCAGCACACGACAATCAAGATAATAATATTGCAAATGAGTACAATTTAGATAAAAATGAACTCAAGGTTTGGAAAACCAACCTTTTATGACGATTAAGATAAGATTAAAATGCTAGGCGGTAATGTAATCCAACTCCGACCACCAATCAACAACTAAAATACTTCTCGAAATGCGACAATATATAAACGAAGGTGCAGATGTGAGTTTGTGAAGGTTTAAAGTGAGGGAAAGTGAAGAGTTTGTAAATTTAAACCTTAGGCCTTATAAAAACTGTTCAGTTTTTGCCCATTCGGCGACTTTAGTCATGCTAGCCGACCCATTCGGCAAAACGCCAAATGGTTATTTACCTCGCCGAATTTTATAGGGCCCTCAATTTATTTGGGGGTCAAACGATGATATAGATCGCGATCGCCGACTTGGTTGGCGACTCGCCAATAATTTCATGGGCTCCCCGAAATTTACAGACTCTAATGTAAAATTTTAGTAAGTCCAATGCGGTCTGGGTCGCGGTGGCCGACCTCTTCGGCGATACAGCGACTGGTTTTTTCTCAACAATTTCCCTTTTTCCAAGCACTTTCCACACGTTAACCTGCACAACCAACACACCATTATTCCAAACAAAGAAAGAAAACAAATAAGAAAACATGAGTTGCCTCCCAAGCAGCGCCTTAGTTAATGTCGCGGCACGACGTAAGTCCACCGTCAAACCTCATTCTTGGGGTTAGCCATAGTATCACTAGGCAAACCCCCCTACTGTCTTGGGTTGAGATGAGATGATATATAACCCATTTGGGTCTCCAACTGCTTGATCGACACTAAATGGGTGGTGACAGACTGGATAAGGGTAGACACATCTTCTTTCATGTCTTTTAAAATCTTGTCTGACCCATCAACTTCGTTGAGGACACGAGAGAGCATATCCTCAGACCTACTACCTTCCAAATCCTTTCATTTTTGGCACTCATGGGGCAGCACATACTTATCCTTCTCCCCATCCTTCCAGTTTGGATTACGGTCCCTCCATTCACGATCTCAATCCTTCTAACCTTCCTCCCTACTCCAACCTTTGTTACCATCCTACCTCGGGTAGTTTGAACGATTACCATTGCCTTGGTTGGCTAGGAAATTTACCTCTTCATTATACAAGGCCTCAAACTTTGACTCATCCGGATTAGCACACTCGACACCCTCGACATTGACACTTCGAGCAGGAGCTCCCATGACATTTTTAGGTAAAATGTCAAGTTGTGTCATGCTTTTGGCGATTTTCTGGTCTCTCTATTGGTCCTTCTCCATCTAATCCTTAGTCAACTTGAACGTGAGAGGGGAGACCTGGTCTTCATGGGTATACCACGCCCTGTTTATGGTAGTCATGCCATCCAAGAGCTGAGCCGATGTCACATAAGGTTATTGCATCAAACCTCCCAGAGAAAGTTGGTCAGCAACACCCTTATATACCGAGTCAAGACTCCGGTAAAAATATTGCAGCAACACGTTATCAGGTAAGTCATGGGTTGGGCATTGAAGCACCAACTTTTTGAATCGCATCCAAGTTTCATGAATTAGCTCGCCTTCTAGAGGCTTGAAGCTCTGAATGTTGTCCCAAGAGTCATCATCTTCGAGAGAGGGAAAAATTGTACTTCAAATGCGATAACCAACTATTCCCACAAAGTGACTGATTCACGTGGCAATTTAGCCAGCTACTTGCACGCTTCTCCCATCAAAGAGAACGGGAACAACCTCAACCAGACCGACTCTTGGAAGATGTTCTTGAAGGAGAACGGTCCGCATACATCCATAAAATTTCTAATGTGCTCATGAAGATCCTCATGAGCCAAACCACTGAAAAGCCCCTTTATTTACAAGAGTTGCAACATAGTACTCGTGAAGTGAAACACCGCATTCCCTTCTGTCGGAGGCAAGCGAATGGCACCATTACCGCCCATGAGATGGGGGTCATTAGCATGAGGCTCGTTGACATTGTTGAGGTTTTCGATGTCATCTTAATGGCCTACTTGGCAGCCATTTCTGCCATTCACGCTAATACTTCATGTTTTCAACACAAACAAGCAAAACAAAACTAAAAATTAAGTAAGTAGAACTATGACTAACAAGAACAAAATTTAACTAAACTACAATTCTCAACTAACACCAGTCCCCGGCAGCGGCGCCATTTTGATTTGACGTATCCGGGTGCTTCATCCAATACTAAGCATCCACGGTTGTTCAATAATAATATAACCTAACTAGTGAGTTGGGGTCGAGTCCCAAGGGAGCGGTTCGTAATTGAGAATCAATAGAATAGCATAAATGTGTTCTAGTTAATTATAGCTATAAACATTTACGAAGAAAAATATATTAAATTAAAAGGTGACACAAGTATCAATTATCGAAAGGGGGTTTTGTAATCAATTATCAAGTAAAACAATAATTAATACGAAATACGAATATGGAGATGGGATTCTTGGGATGTGATAGGAATATGGACTAAAATAAACAACTGGGTAAATACCGTTGTTAGTAAATCGCTGTAAATTGGTAACTAAGCTAGACTTTAGTGAGGGTAAATTTTCTCTCGAACAATTTACCCCAAATCAAATCAGTTTCTATCGAACACCAATAAGCGGCAATGAAGCACAGCCTTCGCCTTACTCTCGAGCTGAATGTGTAGGAGAGGGTTTAGGATTCACTCTCTCGAGCTGAACCCACGACAACCCAATAACCACAGACTATCGATTCAGTAGTTTTGGTTTTAAAACCTCTCTCTCGCGCAAGTCAAAAACACGAAGATAAAATTGTATTTGCAACTACAACCCCATTAAATTCAAACACAACTACTAAACAAAATCATCTTTAATAGCAAATTAACTATCTATTAGCTATATCCAGCAGTAAATTCAACCCATATTCACATAATCACACCCTAAGAAATAGTGTTTTAGCTAGACATAGTAAAGAGATAGAAATCGATACCGAAAAGTGTTTCCATCAAATGGGTACAGTAGATATTATCTTAACACACGTCTAAGAAGAAGAATCTTCAATACCCACTTCCACTTGCTTAGAAATGGAAATCTTCAAAGCTAAGGAACAATGTCTCCAAAACTCTAAGTTCTAAAAATTGAAAAAAAATATGATTGCATACAAAATCTGATCGCATCCAAAATCTATCCTAAGCTAAAAATTTAAACAAGTATTTATAGTTGTCAAAAAGTGTGCTGCGAAGGACAACTCAGCGCAGTTAGTCAGAATCGTCGATCCACTCGGCGATCTACCCTTTGGTCTGGTTGATCATCTTTTTGCATTGGCCTTCAGCAAATTCAAGTTCTGTAACGTTGGGCGATGGAGAACTGTATCACGGAATTGTTCGGCGACTGCTGCTTTATCTCACCGACTCAATTTTCTCCCTCAGAGTTTGGCACATTGGAACATTAGGCGAGATCATAGCCATTCGGTGACTCGCCTAATGGTTTAGGTGATCCTCAGGCCATCTTTTCTTCGTTCTTTTTAGCTGTCTTTTTCCTTTCTACACAATAGTGTCAATGCTTAGTCTCTAACTCCAAATGCCTAAAACTAAAGGATTTTCATCAGTTATTGAGAAAAAATATGCATTTGAGGACACTAAATCTATCAAAATAAAGCCCTAAAAGAGTCTAAATCATGGACTAATCAAGCACCGAGTGGATTGTGATATGAGATGGAAGCTCAACTGAGTTGAGGTGGGGTTTCTAGTAGCAATATCTTGAGATGGATGCCCTCACAAGAGTTGAGGCAGGGTGTCTAGTAGCAATCCCCATATCCCTTAAACTATGTGTCCACATAGGTCTAGCTAGTGGATCCACTTAAGCTAAAAAAAAATGGTCCTACCTTAGGCAAGTAGGAATCCCTTATCCTGTGAGGGTGACACCGGGATTCCATGAATTACTCACATGGTTTATGTTAGTTAAGGCTTACCCCCACAAAGAATGTTAATGAACTATGGCTTCTCAAGAATGCACTACTTAGTGTGGGTGGTGGTATGGGACGCTATCCATGCATTGCACAAGTAGGCTTTGAGAGTAGTCATGGTGTGTTACTTTATAATGTTAAGTGATATGAATATGATCTTATGATGATGTTAATGAAAATATTGATTCAATGGTCAATGAATGAAGGTGATCTCATTGTAATGAAGCTAATGAAGAAGGTTGATATATATGCTTAAAAGTAATGATGCATGCTATACTTGGATTGTATTATGAGTTATTTCCTTGTTATGACTTATTGTATATAAATGTGCCTTGCCTATGGTGAATTCAAAGGAGTACTTAGTGTGAGTAGTAGTATTGTATGCTACTTGCACATTGCACAAGTATGACTTAGGGTTGTCTTAGGTGATGGTCCTTATGTGATGATATGATTTATGAAATGTCTATGTCTCTTATGTATGAGTATTGTGTAAAGATGGAAAGGTTGAATGGTAAGTTCATTGTTGGTGACCTTAAGGTGGTACTTTAGTGTGGATAGTGGTATGGGATGCTATCCATATATTGCACAAGGTATAGCTTGAGGGTTACCTGAGGTGAAGGTTTAATGTGAAGGTAATGGTTTATATGTTGATTATGTTCTAGTGTGAAGAAATGACTTGTATGTTGGTTATGGTTGTATATTATGCCTCTTATGCTTATGTTCATGAAGGTTTTCTCAAAATGGCATATATCATGACTTTCAAATAAAATGTTTTTTTAAGCATGTTTTTGCATGGCTATCATACTTAGTACTTAATTGTGCTAACCCATATTCTTCTATGTTTTACTATAAGTGTAGGTTTCGGCAATTGAGTGATTCTCACTAGTGAAAGCTTGGAATTGAGATTCTCCAGGACTAAGTGGTATGTCATCATAGTTCAAAGACAAGTAGTTGATGTTTCCTTTCTTTTCATATAATAGACATTTGTTAGTCTATCGATTGTAAAGGGTCGTGACCCTATTTTGTTTAAAGATATTGTTTAGATGGCCATGTGAAACGATAGACTTCCGCTGACTTTTAATGTTTTCGATTGTTGGATTTATAAAAGAAAAGTTTTAAATTCTGCACTATTTCTAAGTATCTTATGCAATGAATATGCTATGAGGATTGTATGAGACCTGTTCGGGGTCAAGTACATCGTGTCGCTTCTAGGGGTAGCCCCGGGTCATGATAAACATGGTACCAGAGCACAAGGTTTTGGGAATGGTTTTTAGGTTGATGTCTCACAAACCACGTCTAGTAGAGTCTTGTTTATCCATGTGAGTCGCGACATATCTATAAGCGAGAGGCTATAGGACGTTAGGAAGTTACACTTCTTTCATATTCTTGAAGTTGTGCCTTAGAGTTTAGCTCTATAAGTGTCCTTTTCCCAATCCTTCTCGTGTGCTTATAGGATATGAATACAAGAAGGACGCTTGCAAGAAGAGTGGAAGAGGAGATTGTGAATAAGGTAGTTCCTCCCCAAGATCCCCAAGGTCCTCAAGGTGACCAAGCTTCTCAAGGCAATCAAGTTCCAGTTGATGCTCCGCCCTTGACTAATGAAGAGATTAGGTCGGTTTATCTAACCTTAGCCCAAGCCATGACGGCCCAAGTTAATCAGGACATGGGGCCTAGAGTGAATGGTATTAAGAGTACTATGGGATGAATCCTCTGGTATTTCTTGGTTCCAAGATGGGAGAGGATCCCCAATAGTGTTCGGATGAGCTGTATAAGATAGTCAATTCTATGGGAGTGACTTCTAGAGAAAAAGCGGAACTTGCCTCTTACCAATTGAAGGATGTTGCCCAAGTTTGGTTCACTCAATAGAAAAGCAATAGGCCGGTAGGAACGGGTCCTATAGAATGGGAGGAGTTTAAGAAAGCTTTCCTTTGTAGGTACTTTCCCCGTGAGAAGAGGGAGGTTAAGGTGGACGAGTTTATCAATCTTAGGCAAGGTAGCACTAGTGTGGAGGAATATTCCTTGAAGTTTACCCTATTGTCTAAGTATGCTCCATCTTTGGTGTCCAACCCTAGGAATGAGTTGAGTAGGTTTGTGACCGATGCATCCGACCTAGTTAAGGAAGAGTGTCGTACGGCGATGCTCCATGATGACATGAACATTTCAAGACTTATTTTGTATGCTCAATCCATTGAGGAGTTTAAACTTGAGAGAAAGAATAGGGAGATGAAGAGGTCTAGGTCCAATGAACAAAGTCAACCAAGGTCCAAAAAGAGGTTCTATAACCACGATACCCCTATGGTCAACAATGATAGGGTGTCTAACCCTAAATCTTAAGGAGGGAATTGTAACGACCCGAGAGCACCCCCTAGTCGTTACCAACGTATTCGACGTTCAAAGAGGTCTTATACAAGCCCTTAGCCTTCATCATAGCATGTATCATAGAATAAAATTATGGAAAATTTAAAAACTTTTACAAATAGAATCTAACTTCGTCACAATGTACCATCTGGACATACAAGTATCGAAAATGGGACTTAGCCCTTACATCAATTAGAAGTCTAGAAATAAGGAAGTACAACAATGTCTTTCAACATAAGCAAAGGACTAAACATAGAAGCTAGATCATATGGTCTCATCCTCTGAAACGACCCCAAAAATGCCCGAAAATGTGCTTCGGAAACACCTATAATTGTAATTTCCATATATCTCAAAATCCGTGCATAATTTCGGAAATCCGACTTCATATTCTTGTTTAGGGGGTCAAATTGAGTGGGAAATGGGTCTAACCCAAATTTTAGAGCAACCGTATCAAAATCCGAAATTTCCAAGTGAAGCCTTTTCGAGGGTCTACTTTGGAGTGTCATATCTCCTAGCACAC